>PVIJ01009509.1:29822-66477 GCA_004024925.1 Scalopus aquaticus | reverse complement strand
CTGCTCCCTCTGAGCTCACTGGCCTGTATTTGGGCCTGAAGATGTTGGAAGGGGACCTAAAGCCTCTGTGTCCCCAACCACTTGGATTGCAGCTTTCTGGGGAGTCTGGCTTTTCAGGGACCAGGTTGGGGGGGCTGTCAAGGTAGCGTGTGTGTGTGGGGGAAGCTGCTTAGTTTGGGGGCTGCTGTATGGGCAGCATTTCACTGGGGAGGGGATCCCTATCCGCTTGTGCCAACTTACTTGGAGCTTGAGCTCCAGCCACCCACTCAGCCCTCCGCCTGCTCACACTGCGCCTCTAGGCCCACACACCCACCCGTATCTGCTCGTCTGCCGCCTCACATCAAGAGAGGTCATCTCATAACAGCAGGCCGACGTCTGCCCGGATGCGTGGTTTTCAGAGCCTTCACCTCCACGATTTCCTTTGAACTTCACACCTGAGTGGGAGGTGACGTCTCATGAAAAGCGGAGATGATGAAACGCAGACTCGAGACAGAGGCCCCTGCCCAGCTTGCGGGCTTGGAGGCCACGCTCCGGGTCTTCGTGGGGAGGGTGGCGGGGAGGGTGGCCTGGTTCCCGTTTGCCTCTGAGCGGGCAGGCTGGCTTAGGTGGGGCAAGGCACGTTGGGGCCCTGGGCTCTCAGGGTCGCACATCCAGGGCCATCTCCCCACCCTTGAACTTCAGACATGAAGGGAAACTCCAGGGGACCTGACAGCTGCAGTGAGGTCCTGGGGGAGTGGGGACGGAGGTGGGGAGTGGTGAAAACCAGTGGCAGGGGGTGGGGGTGGGCAGTTCGGCTGTACCACCTTTGTCTCCCGATGCCCTGGGGAGACTCTGGGGTCAGGGAAGGGATACCCAGAGGGGACATCCTAGGTACCAGTTTTTCTCTGTCCTTCCCAACCCCACCAATATTACATGACTTCCCAAAGATCACCTACTTCAAAGCCATCTTTATCCCAATTACCACGTGAGGACGATGACACCCAGAGAGGGCCAGGACCAGCTCAAGGTCACCCAGCAGGGACTAAACTGAAGCCCAAGTTTCTAACCAGTGCCCCGGAGCCCCCAGGCCTGGCCATCACCCCAGAGACACTTGTGCTAGTCTGGGGTCTCTCGCGGCCCTCCGTACACAGCCCTGCACTGCAGCCTCAGAGTCTGGCAGATGCAAGCCAGGGGTGTGGTGGACATTTGAGGAGAGGAGGTTTCGGAAGAAGGGAGGCAGGGGAGACAGACTGGGGTGGAGTCTCTCTGTGGGTGAACTTGTACATCTGTGTACCTGTGGGGGCCACGTGTGTGTACGTATGGGCAGATGTGGGCTGTGTCCATGTGAGGCACACAGCCATGGTGGGGGTGTGTGTGCATGAGGGGTGTGTGCATCCCAAGTCCTCCCCTTCACTTCCAGGATTCCTCTGCCCTGGGGCCCATTCTTGTCAACAGTAGCCTGTAACTTTCACGTTGACCGCTAGATGGCAAGCTAGAGAGCCGGGAATGGGCAACGTCAAATTAAGGGTTATGAATTGCAAAGCTGTGGAGATGGCTGTGGCCTCCCGCACAGCCTCAACACAGTCAGCCAGGGAGACTCGGTCGGTGTCTGTCAGGGAATGCAAGTTCAGGTTGTCAGCTCAGCCAGGAGCTTGCTGTGTGACCTGGGGAGTCTCCTGGTGTCTCTGGGCCTGTTCCCCCCTGCAGGAAGGAGCAGGAGGGACAGGATTAGCTGCGTGGTTCTCAACTGTTTTCAGGGATGGGCGGAGCACCAGGAGTGGGGTGCGCTTCACAGAACCTCCACCCGTAGGTCTCTGGCCACTCAGCCTCCTGTGTTGGATTAAAAAAGGAAGGAGACAGCAAGGAGGAGAAGGCTGGACAGGGAGGGAGGAAGCACTTCTGGGAGTCAGCAGGCTGGATTCTGGGTCCCTGCAGAACCAGAGGTCACTCTCCCCTTCTGGGCCCCGGGAAGGTGGGGCCGATTATCTTAAAGGTGCCCCCTCCCTCCACCAGCCAACTTCAGGACTCACCAGGCCTGCAGGCCCCTCAGGCCCTGCAGTGCCTCCCAAAGCCCCCGGCCAAGCCATTTAAGTAGGAAAAGTGCTTTTCCTCCTCCAGTGAAAAACTGGGGCAGTCGCTGCTGGGGCCAGAGTCAGCTTTCTGAGCTGCCTGCCCGCATCTGCACCTGCTCACAGCGCAGCCCCAGGTGTGGAGGGAGGCTCGGGGTGGGGGGCTCGGGGGGGGCTGCTGGGGATGCCCCTGCTTCCTGCCCCTTCCAGCTCACAATCCTTGGTTCAGCAAGAACCCATCTGCGGCCAGGGCCTTGGGGCTGGCCCGAGGGTGGGGCTTTGTAGGGGGGGAGACCCAGGACCAGGAACTGGGGGTTTACCTGCACTGGGGTCCCAGGGCCTGCACCTGATGTGGTGGGACTCCGGGCAAGCCGTGCTTCTCCTGGGCCCCCATTTCTCCAGTGGTGAAAGGGCTTAGTAATCACAATTTCTGTACAGTTTTTAAGGCTGAAGAATGTGGGTAAAGAGCTTAGCCCATAGCCTCGCCTGCTGTAAGCAGCCAGCAGGTGTGAAGAAGGTTCTGGAGCCTTGGGGATGGAGGGTGAGGCACCACCACATCTTTGCAGAGTCTCTTTCTGGAAGATATTTACCAAACGAGCAAAGGGCTCAGGAGGTGCTCCTGGCAGAGCAGGAAGCTCAGACCCCGGGCCACACCGTGCCCTTCTGTCTGTCCCTGGTACCCACAAGGGGTCCTCAAGCCTCTTCATAGGAGGTTCCCCCTCGGGCTGTCCTTGGTAGCCCTCAAGAGGAAGGAAAGGCGGGGGGAGAGGGGAGAAAAGGGGGAAGATGCAGTGGGGCCTAATTTCCGGAGGGCTGTCGCCTTCCTGGAGTTGGAGGGGGCTTGGGAGAACATCTGGCCAGAACATCTGGTGAGACCGCACTGGGAACAGAACTGTGAAAGGAGAAAGGCTTGGGAGTGGGGGCAGGGTGAAGGCAGCGCCCCAGGGTCACAGACCAGGAGGGAACGATTCCTGGAAAGGACACTGGACTGAGGGAGTAGCCACAATGTATTCGTTCACTCATTTGTCTGTCCGTCTGTCCATGCGTCTGTCCGTCCATCCATCCATCCATCCATCCATCCATCCATCCAAAGCAGCATCCGCTGGGGGGCCAGCGGGCCAGGCCCTGGGTTGGATATGGGGTAACCCAAGATTGAGACCCAGCCCCTTCTCTGTGGGCAGACGTGAGAGCCAGGAGCTTTCGCCAGCAGGACTTGTGATCCAGTGGGGTGGTGGGGGCCGAGGGGAAGGGCCGCCATGCGGGTGTTGAGGAGGCTTCGTGGAGGGGCTGCAGGATGTCTGAGGAAGGAGCAGAAAGGGGACCTTTGGTGGGCCAGGGCCGAGCCCGCCCTGTAGCCAGTGAACACTGATGGCCCAGGGGGCACCCACGGCTGCTCAGGAATGGAGGTGCAGGGCTGCAGCCCCCTCGCCTGGTTTGCTGAGCCCCTGGTCAGCCTGCAGCTCCTCTCGGCTGGCCTGGGGCCGCGGCCGTGTCCGGCAGCCTGCCGTATGCCGCCTGGCCTGGCCTCCTGGCCCCCGCCGTGCGCCTGATTACTTGGCCTGGCGGTGGCAGGAGCAGCAGACGGCCTCTCCCGGCTGCTCAGCGCCCTCCACTGACCCGGCCAGGCCAGGGAGCGCAGCCCTGTGGCCGCCTGCAGCCTTGCCTCCCCAGTGCTCGGCCGGCTCCTCCTCCTGGCTGCGGCTGTGCCCCCGGGCAGAGGCTGGCACGAGCCTGGCTGTTTCTACTTGACTCGGTCTGGCAGAGCGGCTGGTCAGGGCTGACAGCTCCTGTCTGCAGAGAGCTCCCCAGGCCTCTGGGGGAGACACCTTTCAGGAAGCGCACCCCCATGTTCCCCCAGACCCCGCACAGCCACCAAGGACCCAACTGCTGGCCGTTTCTCAGAGGTCCGGTCTAGAGGTCCTGGGTGAAGCTCGGTGAGAGGCTGAGTGGCACCACTGCTGTGCCCACCTGCCTCTTGTCTCCGCCCAGCTCCCAGCTTTATTTTTTTATTTTTTAAGATTTATTTATTTATGCATACAAGCTGGGGTACAGGCCAGAGGCGTGGGGCGTTGAGAGGGTTCACCAGAGACAGAGCAGCACAGGCAGGTCGATGGAAATACACTGCTGAGGGGAGCAGCGGGCGAGGCAGGAGAGGTCTGCTGCACCATGTGGGAATCTCCCCGGCCGGGCATCAAACTAGCATCGTCGCTGCCGACAGCTCCACAGCGCAGCGCTTAACCAGTGTGCCACCAGAGAGGCCCAGCTCCCGGTTTTAAATGCTACCCGGGGCCATCTCTCCCCCAGTCCTGCCCCTCTCCCCTGAACCCTAGATCTGATTGTCCTGAGGCAATTTCACATAGAGGTACGCCAGGCACCCTAATCTCCTGTCCAGACTGTGCCCCGTCTCACCAATGGCTGCTCTGGCCTCGGGACCCAAACCTTGGAGATGCTCTTCCCCACAGCCCGCCCCTCAGCTCCGCTGTCTAGTACCTCCAGGCCCGCCCCTGTAGCCGCCATCATCTGGACAAGGCCAAATGCCCACAACAGATGGCTGGATCTAGAAGATGCGGTCTCTATCCACAGTGGAATACTATCCAGCAGTCAAAAAGATAAACCCATGCTATTTGCAGCAACACGGATAGAGCAGGCTCCATCGTCTTTCGGGTTATCACGATGGCAGAAGAGCTGTGTCAGTGGGGTGGGCTAGGCCAGGGGGGACAGAGAGGAGCAGGTGGATTGAGGGCCCAGTCCCCACCTCAGGGAGTCATGGAGGAGGAAGCCCGGCTCTCACCTGAACTGTGCCAGCGGGCGGCTTCCCGAGGAATGGGAAGTGGGTTGATCTGACTGGGTCATGGAGCGGGGACCCCCTCCCACCTCGCCCCCGCCCCACGTCTCCAGCCTGTCCCCCTACCCCGAGCAGCACACAGGTAGCAGGAGCCTCCGCAGAGCACGGAGGCGGGGTAGAGCGTGTGCAGAGGTGGGGAGGGAGGGTGCCAGGCTGGAGAGAACTGAGCCTGGGGACAGATTGTGGGGTCCTGTGAGCAGGGCTGGGGGTGGGGTGAGAATTTGCACATTCCCTCTAGGGGCAGGTGGGCCGCTGGGGCTTCTGCCTTCAGGGGTTCACCCTTCTGAGGTATCCTGGCCCCATGGTATCCCCGAGGCTGGCTGGACAGGAACCTCCGTCTTCTGTGGATGAGGCCCCTGGGGCCCAGAGAGGGCAAGTTCTGTCTCAAGGCAGCCCAGCCAGGACTAGCCTGGGCTGGTGCTCTGGGTCCTGCCAGGGCGGGACCTGCATCGGACACTTCGGGGACCTTCTCGGCTGGGGGAGCGGGACCCTCAGCCACGCCTGTGGGTCACCTGCAGCTTGTCCCTCCCAAGGCCCATCCTGTCCCTGCTCCAGGCTGAAGGCCTGGAGTGCCCCACCAAGAAAGCAGAAGCAGGCAGGCTGGCCCTGAAGAGGTGGAGCCAGGCCAGCTTCCTAAGGAGGGGAGGGTGAGAACCAGAGAAGACTGTCTGGAGGAGGAGGCCAGGCTAGCGAAGGTGCGAGGAAGGTGAGCAGAGAGGAGACGGGTGGGGACCGGTCCTAAAGGCAGTCTCTCTGGATCTTTCTCTCCGTCTCTGTCCTCAGCCTCCGTTTCCCTCCGTGTCCCTTTCTCTGTCTTTCTGTTTCTCCTGCTCCTCTCAGCCTTTACCTCCTGCCAGGGGAACTGAGGGTAGAGCCGACTCAGTTCGGCTGAGGGTAGACTTCCCTGCCTTGCCTAATTACTTGACTGTGGGCACAAAAGGAGGATTAACTGGGGTCTCGTGGGGTCCTCTCGACTCACTAATCCCGTGGCCCCTTTTCCCTGGCACGGAAGCAATGGATTCATTCTGAGTCCCTAATTAGCTAATTATGCCCTGGCTCTGTGGCCCTGGGACTCCCTGGGCCCCGGGGAGGACCATGAAGTGAGCTGAGCTCCGATGGGGGAGGAGGGACTGAGCGCCATTCAGCGGAGCCAGCTGGGCAGGTTTTCAGGAGCATCTCAGAATTTCAATATCCTAGAGAACAAGGGAAATGTAATTAATTGAGAAGCAAAGACTGGGCCCCCGGGAGTGCCGTGGAGCTGCCACGGACAGCCAGGCTGAGGCGTGTGAGCCGCCTCCCGGCCCTCCCAATCCAGCCCCTTCTCAGGGCCTCTGCTCCCGCCGCCCGCCTCCTGCTGCCTCCTGCTCTGTCCCCCGGCCTCTAGGGCCACTCCTTTCCGTGCAGAGTCCCAGCCTCTAGCTCAGAGCCCCACACTCCTTTGTACTCTCCGCCCCACGCGTGGCCTCAATACACCCCCTGAACCTTCACGCCTCCCTTCCCTCACCCATGCCAGTCTCTCTGCCTGGCAAGCCCTGTCAACCCGCAGGGCTCAGCTTGACATCAGCCCCTCCAGGAATGTCCCCGGAGCTGCCCCCACTCCCCAGACTCAGCCCTCCGCTGCTTGGCTGCTGTGTTCGTGTTGGGGTTCCCCGTGCCCCTCACACGCAGAAGTATAAGTGTTTGATGAGCGCATGGCTGGGGTGAGTGTTGGGCCACCAGGAAGGCCAGTGGCTGACCCACTTAACGTCCGGGTGGATGGTCAGGTTCTAGGTCAGTCTTCCTGCGTCCTTCCTCCACAGGCCCCTGGCTTTGTTTGCCCTACGGGAAGGGGGGGGTGAGGCTGCACTCACCCTGGCCTGCTCTCAACCGGAGGCAGCAGTCTGCAAGGGAGCCCCACTGTCTTCCCCAGAGGAGGCTGACCTAGTTTTGTGGGGAGGGAGCATGGGGGTGGGCATTAATTATTGATTGGAAATCACTCCACACAGAGCTCGTGATGCAAACCCCAAATAATTGTCCTCGTTAATAACCACCTCAGCATCACCCCTGGAATAAATAAAAATCTGGACAGAGCCACTGTTCTCTTTGTCACCACCATCCCATCCTTCCCTCTCTCCCCATGACTTGTCACATCATTTACTCATAAGCAGTCATTCAACAAATGCTAGACTCTGGCAATACTGAGGTGACCCAGACACACATTTGCCCCCAGGAGCTTACAGCCCAGTGGTAGAGACAGGAGGTCAAACAGAGCTAGCAGACGACTAGATGTTGACGTGAGTGGGAACTCCACGTTGTGCAGTGTGCAGCCTGCACAACTGTACATGGCAATCCAGGCTAAGTCAAAGGTGCTGAGATTGCCCAGAGCAGGAGAGAGAGGCCTGAGATGGGCTGAGCAAGGGTATAGGAAGTCTTCACAGAGAGCAAGTAGAGCTTCAACTGTAGTGGCCAGAAAGGCGCTTGCCAGGCACATGAGAGGTGAAAGGGTGTTCTAGAAAGAGGGAACAGCATGAGTGACAACATCATGTGAAATCCCATGGTATCTTTAGGGAACTTCAAATAACTTGGTATTGCTAGGCAGAGGGGACAGACCGTGTGTGAGATGATGATAGATAGGTAGGCGGGGTGGAACCTCACAGGACCCTGGGGTGGGGGGTGCTGGGCCCTCAAGGGTGATCCTCCAGCTCTCGATCCTGTTTGGGGATCTAGACACTCGCATAGACTTCTCCCCAGGGAAACCCGTGGAGTCACACCTGCATATTTTATACCCATTTCTAAGGTTCATGCACCTCTTGCAGTGCTTGCAGGGACCTACCTCCTCCCACAAACCCCAGCTTTTGTAGGTAATGGGACCCCCAGGGGTTTTCATGCACGGTGGTAACATGCCCGGATTTGTGTTCTCTTGGAGTGCGGCCATTGCCAGGAGCCACCCCTTTGTCTTGGTCCCTGCTTTCTCTGGACTGGTGTTGACCACAGGCAGCAGGCAGGTGCTGCCCTCCTTGGCAGGATGGCACCAGCAGTTTCAGGCCCACCTCTCCCTAGCTTGCTGCTGCTGCAGGAAAGAAGCCATCTTTTCCTGCAGTTCCAGCAGAAATCTCAGGGCTGACTCTCATTGGTCCTGGCTGGGGTCATGTGCCTGACCCGGACCAATGGGGCTAGGGAACAGAGTATGCTGATTGGCCACGCCTAGTCATGTGATCTCCATGTCAGGAAGCCCTCAGCCCACTGAGTTCGGGAGTGATGCAATGACCACTCAGATTGGGGGATGTGGGTCAGCTTCACAGGGACTGCTGAGCCTGCAGAGAGGGAGGGCAAAGGGTCACCCAGGGCAGGAGCGCAGGAGGGATGGGGAGACGGGAGGGTGGAGAGGAAAGCTGAGCTGGGTTCTCTGTTTTCCTGGTGGCCGGGAGCCCAGGGTTTGCTGAGATTCGGTGTGGCCCTGAGCTGTGCGGGGGGCGTCTCATCCTGAGACCCTTTCTTGAAGAGCCTTCTCCTCCCAGAGGGAGTCAAGACCCCAAGGTCTGCCAGGCCCCAGGGTGAGGGTTTGAACCTGGTCTTTCCAGGTCAGTGGCTGTGTGCTCTCCACAGGCTTTCTCGCCCACCTGCTGGTTCTGGAGGTCCGGCCCTCTGGGTGTGACTAGCCCTTTCTGCTCCCCTTGCCATGCCTAACCACCCCACCAAGGTCACCCCATCCCTTCCCTGGGGGCCCCCTTCCTTTTCCCATTTTCTCCTTTTGTCTCTGGCGTGGCTGGCTCGTTGCAGCTATTTCTCGGGACGGGAGGTGGCTTCTTTCCCCAGCACCTGGCCAGATGGAGTCCCTTGCTGGCCATGGTTCTTCTGTAGGTGACCCAGCTGTGCTGGGTTCTGTTATGCAGCAGAGTGGGTCAGCAGGATGGTTCTGCTGGTACCAGTGTGTCCTGACATGGTCAGGGGAGCAGTGACCAGCCTGGGGATGAAGGGCATGCAGGGAGCATTCATTAGGCACCTGCTGTGTGCATCTGTGTGGGTACTGGGCATAGTAAGGCCTGCAGGCCCTCTGGTGTAATGGACAGAGGTCTAGCCCTAGTGTCAGAACATGGTTTAGATCCAGACCTGCCACTTGCTGGCTGTGTGACCTTGGGCAAGTAGCTTCACCTCTCTGTACCTCCTGTTGCTTTGTCTCTAAGACCTCACAGAGTTAGCGTGAAGACGGAAGGTCATACTCGTGCATCCGCAGAAGAGGCCTGGCACCTGAATCAGAGACACTCCATGATGCCTGCTTTTTCTCCTACAATCCAGTGTTACTGTGTGGGGCCCAGAGCCAACCCCATAGCCTTTGAGGGGGCAGGCGCCAAAGAGAAGGCTCCCTGCTGACCACTGATCGAGCTGGGAGCGCCCAGGAGACCCTTCTAGAGTCCGTCTCTTCCCACCACCCTCCCTTCTGCCCCTCTAGCCCTGCGCCCCCTCGCTCCTCTCTCTCCCTGTCTGACGTTCCCGCCCGCACCTCCCCTCCCAGGTATGCGGATCCTGGTGAACCTGCTCCTGGACACGCTGCCCATGCTGGGGAACGTCCTCCTTCTCTGCTTCTTCGTCTTCTTCATCTTCGGCATCATCGGCGTGCAGCTCTGGGCTGGCTTGCTGCGCAACCGCTGCTTCCTGGAGGAGAACTTCACCATGTGAGTGCGGCCCCGGCGCGGCCAGCTTCCCGGGGCAGCAGAGCGGCTCCTTCGGGGCCGGGAAGGTCTCCTGTGGGGCAGCAGCTCCCGGTCGTCTGGCCCAGTGGTGCCGAGAGTAAGCCCTGTGTCCAGGGGAATGAGCTTGGGTCTCCCGGAATGGCTGGGATGAGCGCCCGGACCCCCCGAGGACCCCCGAGCCCTCCAGCTTGACATGACCAAGTCCTAATCTAAAAGCGACCGGAGAGGCTAGTTCCACTCCCACTGACTCTTACTGCCCCCGTGGTTTTAGCTGCCCTGGTAACTGGGGGCCCGCAGAGTGGAAGCTGCGAACCGGAAAAAGGTCGGGTAGGAGGGGAGATGGCCGTTCAGACGCAAGCAGGAGCGAGTGAAGGAGGCAGGCGCCCTGAAAAACAGACACACCCTGGCAGCTCGGGCGTTTCTATTTGTGACTCGGGATGGCAGGATGGGGTGGTAAGGACTGTGATTTAAGTGAGGTGGCCTGAGCGGGCCTCACGGAGACTTGTGAATAAGACTTGAAGTTGGTGAGGGAGTAGCTAACTCAGGAGGAGCAGAGGCCCTGAGGCCACTGCGCTTAGTCAGCCAGGTGACTGGGCTGGTTAGAGCAGTGAGGGGGGGTGAGGTCAGGGGGGACAGGGTGGGGGCCCAGTGCCTCAGTGATCCAGGGGCACGGGCCGACGTCCCTTCCACAGCGGGGCCTGGGTGCAGTGATGAGCTTCTACGGGCCGCCTCCTCTGAGCCCAGCAGTGGTGCTGTGCTCCTGCGAGACGGGGCAGGGGAGGGCTATGTAACAACTCCTCGTACCCGTGCGAGACCAGGGAACTGAGGCTGAGGAGGCTCCTGCTCCGGGATGTGCTGCTTGGCAATGTCAGAGCTCATGGGAGAACCAGATCCAGCTGACCCCAGGACTGCAGTGACCACACCCCAGTGCGGGTGCTAGAAGCATCCTCCAGGCGTAAGCCCCTGGGGGGGCCCCCAAGCAGTTCTTCTGAGGGTCCCTGATGCGGGCACAGCCAGGGCAGGGGCGCCCAGCTAGGAAGCGGCGGCCGGGAATGGGAGCCAGGCCTGGGTCCTCTGCGAAGGGTCAGCACACACACAGCCGCCCACGCCCGGCGGGCTCAGCGTGCGAATTGCTCTGGGAACCTGTCTCGAGCGTGTGTTCGCACCGTGTTTCTCCGTCCCCAGGCGAACTGTGGTGTCCCCCTGCTTGCCTCCCACCCAGTGCCTGTCCCTCCCCCCACAGCATCCAGGCTGCTCTCTGTCACCTCCCATTCGCCTTGCCTGCCCTTGAGGTTTCTTGAAATGGAACCGTAGAGAATGTTGCCTCCTGGGTCCGCTGCTCTGGCTCCGCCTCACATCCTGTGAGGGCCCTGGAGTGGATCCTCCTTTTTCATCCGTGTGAATGTTCCAGGGTGACCACTCTGCGTCTTAGCTTCCCCGTGACTGCGGGCTTAGGGTGTTCCTGGTGTTCCGGCCTGGTGACGTGGGGACACCCTTGCACATGTCTGGGAGGGCCCGGGGCCTCCTTTCTGTGGGGTGAACCTATCGTCCTGTCTGCCTTTCCCATTTTGACTCTCTTGGAGATGGCAGTGGTGTGTGATTGTGGCTGTCATTTGTATTTACCTGATGACCAGTGATGGCAGCACCTTCCGGGGTGTTTCTCAGACATGCTTGACCTCTTGTCAAGGGTCTGCTTTGGCCATTTAAAAATCGGGTTTTCTTGCTTTTCTTTTTTCTTTCTTTTTTTTTAAATGTAGGAGCTGGGGTGTAGGCCAGAGGTGTGGGGGTGAGAGGATTCCCCAGAGACAGAGTGGGGAGCAGAACAGGTAGACTGACTGAAACACACTGCTGAGGGGAGCAGCAGGGAGACAGGAGAGGTCTGCTGCGCCATGTGGGTCAGCTCCCTGTCCGGGGATCGAACTCGGGCTGTGGTGGTGATAGCCCTGAGCCTTAAGCCAAAGGCCACCAGGGAGGCCCAGGGTTGTCTTGCTTTTGCTTTATCAACTTCCAGTCGTTATTTGTCTTCCCTGGGTTCAAGTATATGAAGGGCAGATAGTTTATCCCAGTCTGATATTTTTCCTTTTCCTTTCCTCAGTGGTGTCATCTAACAAGTAGAAGCTCTTAGTTGTAATCAAATCCAGTTTATTAATCTTTTTATTTTTTAGCGTTGCTTTTTGTGTCTTATCTAAGAGATCTTTTCCTGACCCAAGATCATGAAAATGTTCTCCCATGTTTTCTTTTAGAAGCTTTTTTGCATTATCTTTCACGTTTTAGGCCCATAGGCCATTTAAAATAATTTTTAGATTGATAGGGCTGGAGTCAAGATTAATTTTTTTTATATGGACATTAGTAGTCCGGGGGCCAGTGGCTGAGAAGGCCTCGGTGCTCCCTGAATTGGGGGAGTCTTTATTGGACTACTACACCGGGTCTGGGGTTACACGGAGAACAGCTGATGGGCATTGTCAGATTGTCCTCTAAAAAGGTTGTGCCAGTTTACACTCCCCCCAGCAGACAGTGAAAGAGTGTTTGCACTCCCCTCCCCCGACGCAGTACTGTCAACCCTGAAATGTTGGCTTTTGGGGTGATAGAAAACAAGCTCATCGTCTTCTTTGCATTCCCCGTTGATAGTGCGTGAGTGCCTCTGCCTATACATTGGCCATTTTTATTCCTCCTGTGGATTTTCGCTGCTTATCTTTTGTCCTTTTTCCCCTTGGTGGGTTCTTTTTCTTAGTGAGTTATAGGTTATTTTAAGATGCTTCAGTTAGCTGTTGTTTCTATGGTGCGAGTACTTGATCCCAGGGGACAGCAGACTCCGGCCTGCTCTTGTAAATGAAGTTCTGTTGGCCACAGCCATGCCCGGTGTTGGCTGATTTCCTCTGACAGTTTTCACGTCGTCATGGCGGAGTTGCGTCATTGGGACCGAGACCAGGGGTTCTGCCAAAAAAAGTACCTGCTGGACCCTTTACAAGAGAAGCCTGACCACCTCTGCTCTGTGCCAGTTTGGTGCCTTTGTTTCCTCTCTTGCGGCTCTCAGAGGTTCACACTGCCGTGTGGCCCGTCTGCTGACCTACTCTTTTATAGAATTTGGATTCTGTGTCTTATTCAGGAGGACCTTGCCTGTCCTGGGCTAACAAATACATTTCATATTTTCTTGTCCTATTTTTGTGGTCATGTCAGTTGCATTTATGCTTTCGAGTTCACCAGAAATCTGTTATTTACAAATTGACATTATATTTTACTTAACCTAACGTATCCAAAATACCATTTCCAATGTGTAATCCATGTAAATCCTAATGAGATAATTTACATTCTGTTTTTTTTTAACACTTTGGACACCAAATCTCCAAGACGTTTATTTTTGTATATGGTGTGAGGTAGGCTCCAACTTCTTTGTTTTCCAAACGAGCAGCAGGTTGTCCCAACAGCATTATTGACCTTCCTTCCATTCCCCACGGACCTGAAAAGGCATCTCTAATATACTCAGCATCTCTTGTTCTGGGTTTGTCCCTGTGCTCTGTGATCAGCTGCAAAACTCTCTGTTCCCTTTATGACATCCCGTGGTATTAATGTCTGTAGCTGTAGAGTCGAGTGTTGTAGGGCTGGGCCCCGCTTTACTGGAGCCTTCTTTTAAAAACTGATCTTCACTGTTCTCTCACCCAGGTGCTAGAGCCACCGGCCAGTTTCCACAGAACAAAACATATTGAGATTTTTAGTTGGAATTGTGAATGACATTACAGGGTGGGATTGCCACCCCTGTTTTACTGAGGAGGAGATTGGGGCCCAGACAGGGGAAGCGACCAGTCCAAGACCAGAGGGGACAGGGGAGAAGGGGGGGACAGGCAGGGGACCTTACCCTCAGCTGCTGGACCGGTCAGTCAGCATTTCTCTAATGAGCGCTGTGTTGGCCTAATGGCACGTGGGGACAGGGGATGCTGAGACCCGGTCCTTGTCTCGGAAGAGCTCCAGCCTCCCCGGGGACTTGGGTGCATCTCCCAGGAGTAGTAATGGGGTGTGTGAGGAGCACAGTCTGGCCATGGGGGGTCAGGATCAGGCAAGACTTCCTCAGGGAAGGATCCTCAGAGTGGAAAGTCGAGGGGGCAACTGGAACTGACCACAGTGGGTCAGTGGGAGATTTTGTGACTGTGACTGAGTTGGGGAAGGGTGTCTTAGGCTGGGGGAACAGCATGTGTGAAGGCCTGGAGGTGATGACAGGGCCTGTTGGATTCATTCTGCACGATGTGTGGTCTCTCCCCTTCCTGCTCCCCTGGAGGTGACCTGTCCCTCTCTCCTCTTTCACCCACCCTTGCCTATGGACAGACAAGGGGATGTGGCCCTGCCCCCCTACTACCAGCCAGAGGAGGACGATGAGATGCCCTTCATCTGCTCCCTGTCGGGGGACAATGGCATCATGGGCTGCCACGAGATCCCCCCGCTCAAGGAGCAGGGCCGCGAGTGCTGCCTGTCCAAGGATGACGTGTACGACTTCGGGACGGCGCGCCAGGACCTCAACAGCAGCGGGCTCTGTGTCAATTGGAACCGCTACTATAATGTGTGCCGCACGGGCAGCGCCAACCCCCACAAGGGTGCCATTAACTTTGACAACATCGGCTACGCCTGGATCGTCATCTTCCAGGTGAGGCCACCGGGGCCTGGCACTGGGCCCCAAGCGGGGCTGGGGTGAGGGCTGGAGCCGGGGTTTGCGCTTGTCTCTCTGAACTCTGCGTACCTGCCCGTATTCCAGACAGAGCAACCAAGGTTCAAAGAAAGGAAACCAGCCACTTGGCCAAGGATGGGGTGACCCCAAAGCCTGTGCTCTCTGCTGAGTCCCAGATAGGGGGGCTGACCAGGCAAGGCAGGACGCCATGTGGGGATCGTGGGGAGGGGGGCCCTTCCTGGTGGAGGCACTGCCTGAGCAAAAGCCTGGGTGCAGGGAAGCCAAGCGCTGTGTGGGGAGCCCTGGGAGCTGTTGTGGCGTGTAGGCAGGGTCTCTTAGCCACCCCCCTTTTTTTGAGAGCAAAAAGCGGTGAGACCCGCGCTTCACCATGCGGCCCTCTCCCCACGCGGCGTTGGCTTGTGCAAAGCACTTTTTCGAGTTGCTGGGCCTACAGCACCGCGGAGGATGGGGTGAACGGTGCTCAGGGAGCTGGGGCTGTAGGGCCTTGGCGTGATGCTTGATGTCTCTGGGCCGCAGCTGGCTCATCTCTAAGATGGGGTGCTAACAGCACAACCCTCCCGGGCCTTGAGTGACTGAGAAGAATAAGTAGAGTGGGGAGCCCCGTGTGCCAGGCTGGGGTGCTCCATAGAGGAAAGGGGGCAGGGTCTTATCCAAGGGGCAGTTGTGGGGTGCAGCGGATACAGGGTGCGGGGCTGCCATATGTGATGAGGTCACAGTCCAGCAGCTGCACTTTGGGCCCCTCCACCCCGAGAGGGCCGTGGGCCTGCCCATGGGCTCCTGCTCTGTGCATTTCCCAGAAGCAAAGAAGTCAGCAGTGCTGGGGGGTCCTCAGCATTTGTCTTGCCTCAGGTTTCTTGGCCTCTCTCCCTGGGAAAGTGTATTTGGGGGAACAGGGTCTCACCAGCCTCATCGTTGGGCCTCAGCTGAGCTGCACCCCATCCCTGCCTGGAGGTCTCTGTTAGCCGCATACACTGAAGCAGCAGCAGCTGAGGGTCCGGGGGGCCCAGCCAGTGAGCTGGTGTCTCGGGACCCCACCGGCGCCCTCCTGACTTGGTGTGGTAAACGGGAAGGCGGTGGGCTCTGGAGCCAGAGGGGTGGGGCTCAAGTCCCGAGAAGCTCCTTCCTGGCTGTGGCCTTGGGCAAAGGCCCTCCGCTCACTGAGCCTCCTGGCCTCACTTGTGTAATGGAGATGAAGATGGTGGCTCCCTGGAATAATGTGTGTATAATGTCCTGGCACACAGTAGGGCCTCTGTGGGGGTCCGCTTCCCACCCGCCACCCCGCTCTTCCTCTGCTGTCTTGGCTGCAGGTGATCACCCTGGAAGGCTGGGTGGAGATCATGTACTACGTGATGGACGCTCATTCCTTCTATAACTTCATCTATTTCATTCTGCTCATCATAGTAAGTGCCAGGGGCTGGAGCTCTCTGGGTGGGCGAGGGCCTGTGGACGGGGACCAGCCGGAGGGGGGCCTTGGAGAGTCCGCAGGGAGCCCATCAGTGCAGGAGGCAGTTTTTCAATGCGGCTGAGCGGCGGGTGATTGAAGGGCCTCATCAGGGCGGCTGCTGGAAGCATCCGTCCCTTCCGATTGCCTTCATTTCTCATTTCTGGGCATCTAAGTCCAGCCGGCTGCTCCTGCCTGCGTTTCTCTGCCTCGTAGTGTCTGGGAATTCCTTCCTTTCATGACTTTGGCCGGGATGCAGCCTCAGGATGGAAGCTTCTCGAGGCTGCAGCTTGCCCCACTTTCCTGGGGCCGGGGAGGCATTCGGAATGGAAGCCGGGGCCGAGGGCTTGCAGCCGAGGCCATCCCAGTGGTGACCTGGTGGAGGCCTCTGAAATTCTTGGAGGGAAGACCCCTCTCAGGCACCTCTGCCTTGTGTGGTGACCTGGAGGTAGAGCTGGGGCCCTTTTCCTGGTCAGCCCCTTCTGCCTCCCGCCCCCACAGCCTTCTGAGCCCAGCGAGTGAGCGCGTGAGCTCATCCGCCTCGGGCCTGACTGCAGCTCCAGCTACTGCAAGGCCCCAGATGTCGCGGTGATTCACTCCCCGGGGCTGGCTGCCGGCTCCCTGCCGCTGCAAGCCCGCTGCAGCAGCATGCTTGGCCCTTGGGGCAGCTCCCGTCCAGACTGGTGGGGCCTGGGCGTGGGGGCTCAGGACGCGCTGGCAGCTGACGTGAGCCGCTGTGGCTTTCCCGGGGAGGTTGGGGCCTTGAACCTACCTGGAGATGCTCTAGAAAAGGAGGGGGCCTGGGCTTTGTTCGGGGCGACCCCGGAACTGGTTTGCTAGTTCACCGGCACGCTTGGGAAGCCTGCGCTGCACCAGGCCCAGTGCTGGGAGCCGAGCGGAGTCTGGCCCTGCCCTGGCGCGCTCCGGCCCCGTGGGGGAGGGTGAGCTGCAGCCTGCAGTGGTCAGACTGGCTTCTTGGGCGCCAGGGAGAAGGAAGCCCAGGAGACTGAGGGAGCCTGTAGGGTGCGGGAATGCAGCGGAGGGCCAGGGAGGCTCCCTGGAGGAGGTGAGGCCAGCACGGAGATTTAATGGCTGGGGGTGGAGGCTCAGCCAGAGGGAACTTCTGGGCAGGGGCGGCTCGCAGAGACCTTGAGGCTGGACAGAATCCTGCAGTGGGGGAAGCGCAGGCCACTCAGAAAGGGAGGGGCATTGCCTTCTCTCTGCCTGATGGAGTTAAGGTGGGGGTCTAGGGGAGGTAGCTCAGGTGGCCTAGGGCAGGCCCCTTAGACCCCCAGCTCATAGCGAAACGGGGCCCCGCGACAACACCCGGCCTAGGGGCTCCGGGGCGATAAGATGAGATGGAGGCTGAAGCCTGCACACCCTCCCTCCCTTGCCCTCCCCCAGGCCCCAGCTTCCCCCAGCCCTGGGGGGGCAGGAACCAGGGGCTGGGACCAGGGGACCCTCCGGATGGGCGGCCTGAAGGAGGACGGAGAGCCCCTCCTCTGACTGGCAGGCGGCTGAGCCCTTCGAAGACCTCTGAGCAATGCCGGGGCGGGGCCTGCCCTGCACACCCAGGAGGGGCGGCCCTTCTGCTGGGGTCCCCTGAGCCCCAGCGAGTCCCCCCGTCGTCCCTCCCCTCCCCCCGAGCACAGGAGAAGTCGCAAGGAAGCCCTTTCCGAGGCATGTTTCCCTCTTGCGGATGCCCAGCTCAGGCCTGTGTCGAGGCCAGAGAGGGGGCAGGGCAGGTGGGGGTCCGGCCCCGGATAGCGGCTGTGGCCGCAGGGCTGACGTCCTGGGCAGGAGGGCGGCCACACCTGGCCAGGGCCGGGGGTCGAAGGGGCGCCCCGCTGCGGGGGAGCGGCCTGGGCCTCCGCTAACTGGTGCTGGCCTTGTCCTGGAGCAAGTGCTCAGCCGTCTGTTCCTGTCTGGTGTGTCCCTGCCTGCCCCTCCCCTCCTCCTCTCCCTCCCATCCCCCCAAACCCCTCACGCTGGTCTCCCACACCCTCACGTTCTGTCCTCTCTGGTGCTGCTCTCCTCTGTCTCCCGACTCTGCTCATCTGCCCTCGCTCTGCCCTTTCCCCCGTTCCACATCCTGGACCTGCCCCACCCTTCTCCTTCCTGCCTCTGTCTCCCGATCTCCGTCTCCATCTCCCGCTCTGCCTCCCTCCCGCCCCGCCCCCTCCCCGCCTTCTGACCCCTCACCCCTGCCCCTCTCCTGTGGGTCACAGGTGGGCTCCTTCTTCATGATCAACCTGTGCCTCGTGGTCATCGCGACCCAGTTCTCGGAGACGAAGCAGCGGGAGCACCGGCTGATGCTGGAGCAGCGGCAGCGCTACCTGTCCTCCAGCACGGTGGCCAGCTGCGCCGAGCCGGGCGACTGCTACGAGGAGATCTTCCAGTACATCTGCCACATCCTGCGCAAGGCCAAGCGCCGCGCCCTGGGCCTCTACCAGGCTGTGCAGAGCCGCCGCCAGGCCCTGGGCCCCGGGGCGCCCGCCTCTGCCAAGCCCGGGCCCCACACCAAGGAGACCAGGCACTACAGTAAGTGGCCCGAGGCTGTGGGAGCCTGCGGGGGGCTCAGCCTGTGAAAGCCACCCGCACCCCATCACGCACAGAGCTGCCTGGGTCAGAACCCCCAGGACTCAATCCGCTCCATGGTGTTTCCCGAGCAGCTGCCAGCGCTGGTCTGGGCTCCCCGACCGGCCTGCCCTGGGGGCCTCCCTGTCTCCAGGAGCTTGCGCACTGGCTCCGCCCCGACCCCACCCTGACACAAACAGTTGTCCGTCCTTAGTCCCAGCACACCCCCAACCCCTCCCGGGCCACCAGCATCAGCCCTCCGAGGCTCCTGCTGCCCCCACCTGCCAGTGAGCGCCAGAG
The DNA here is from genome assembly GCA_004024925.1 of Scalopus aquaticus. Taxonomy (NCBI): domain Eukaryota; kingdom Metazoa; phylum Chordata; class Mammalia; order Eulipotyphla; family Talpidae; genus Scalopus; species Scalopus aquaticus. Next base: position 47,921 of record PVIJ01009509.1, on the reverse strand, counting down.
ATACGACTTCCTGTCACCTGGGTAAGGGGCGTGGCTGTCCTGCACAGGTGTGGCGTGTCGGGGACCCCATAGCACCCCTCGTTCTGCCTTGGGCCCATTTCTCCCTCTCATCTCTCACTGTCCTCCTGAGAGTTGGCGCCTTGGTCTGGACAGGGCTCCCTGGTCATTTTCTCTCCTGTGCCGCACAGCAGTCCTGAGGGGCCGCCATGCGCAGTAGTGCTCTGGCTTTCGGACGGGGAGGCCCGGTCCAGAGAGATGAAGGGCGTCGCCTGAGGTGGCCCAGTGTGGCCGTGGCCGCCGGCGCCTGGCGGGACAGAGTTCAGGGCTTTGCTGCACCTCCCTCGGGGTCAGGGGTGGGGGCGACGAACTGCTCCCTTAGGAGGCAAATGCCCTCCAGGAGGTGGGCCCCAGTTGTCTCCAAGGCTCAGTCCTGCCCCTGATTGGTTCCAAGAAGCAAGTGAGCAGGCCCCGGAGGTGCCCCAGGCCTGGGGCTCGGTGCGCCCCTCCGTGAAGTGGGGGCAAGGCCATGTGTGTGGGAGCCGCCCCCGGGCCCCATTGCTGGAGCGCTGCTATGCTGGGCCTGAGGCGCTTGGGAGCAGGCTGAGGACCCGCTTCCCGGGCAGCCGCCCCTGTCCTCGCGCCAGCTGTCAGGCCTGGTCTTGGGGGAGGCGCCAGGTGGCCCGTGGGCTGGCTCAGCATGAGGACAGGAGCCGGGCCTGGCTGGCAACTGGGGAGGGATGTTTCCTTCCAGGGGCTTCTTGCCGCCCACCGCCTGCTCCAGGGAACTTGTGTGGAGCGAAGTCTGGGGGTGCCCGGAGGGAGTATAGCCCCTGGGCCCCTTTGTCTTCCTTGTCCCTGGGAAATGTGTTGGGGACCCAGCCTGCTACAGGTGGGGCTGGGAGGGGGTGAGAATGGGCTGACGGCCTCTGGCTGCCACACTGGCTCTGCGCTGGGGGCCTTGTCAGGGCGGGGGCTCTCTGGAGGGGGAGGGGGTCCATGCTTTTCTTTCCCTTTTTAATTTTTTTTTGCTCACACAAGGAAAACATACTTACTCTGGGAAAATATAGGCGAGCCGAAAGAAAACCAAACCACCCAGCGAGAAGCCTGTCTGACCCCTCTTTGAAAGGGTTCACAGGTCAGAACTTGGGTCCAGGACTGGCCCAGGTTTCTCAGAGTCTCCCTGGGCAGCGAAGGGGGTGAAAGCTCTTGCCCATCTCCCCTCCGTGTTGTCTCCCTTGCCTGCTCCCCTCAGAGTGAGCCCTGACTCGGCTGTGTGGAGGGAAGTTCCAGGGGCTTCCAGAGCCAGGACTTGACCAGGCCTGTGGCCCTGCCCCCTGTCCCCCTACCCCCCTGCCCCTGGGACACCCCCACACCCCAGGCACAGGCAGGAGAATTAGACACCGAGGCCAACTTAGCTCCTCTGAGGGGCATCACCCCTCCCCCCACCAGTCGTTCCCCAAACCCTAGGAAGGTGGTAGCTGTTGGGGCCTCAGGGCAGGTATAGTGGCTAACCCAGGGCCTCGGGCCTAGGAAGCGGCGAGCAGGGCCAGGGCTGTGAGCTGGGCGTGTCACACCTGGTAAGGGACAGAACCCTCCTGGCCGCCCTGTGAGGTGAGTGCTCCCGGTCCCAGACAGTAAAGTTGTCTCCCTGAAAGCCAAGCTGCGGGGCTCCAGGCAGGCCCCAGGGACCACAGGAGCTGGGTTGGGCCGGGACCCGGTGCGGCCAGTTGCTGCTCCCCCGAGACCCTCGGGCCTGGCTGCGGCTTGGGCGCCGGCGCGGCCGACCCTGACCATGCCCTCTGTTCGCTTTTCAGAGTTGTGCCCGAGACACAGCCCCCTGGATCCGACGCCCCACACACTGGTGCAGCCCATCTCGGCCATGCTGGCCTCCGACGCCGCCAGCTGCCCCCGCTGCCAGCGTGAGGTGGGCCGGCGGCCCTCGGGCCTGGGCAGCACCGACTCGGGCCAGGAGGGCTCGGGCGCCAGCGGCTCGGGCGGGCACGAGGACGAGGCCGATGGGGACGGCACCCAGAGCAGCGAGGACGGGGCGTCCTCAGGGCTGGGCAAGGAGGACGAGGAGGAGGAGCGGGCGGAGGGCACGGCCCGGCTGTGCGGGGCCGTGTGGCGCGAGACCAGGGCCAAGCTGCGTGGCATCGTGGACAGCAAGTACTTCAACCGCGGCATCATGATCGCCATCCTGGTCAACACCGTCAGCATGGGCATCGAACACCACGAGCAGGCCAGTGGGCCTAGCGCCCCTCCCGCCCCATACCGCGTGGGCTGCCCGGGGCTGGGTGTCTCCCCCTGGGAGATCCGGGTTCCTGGCCCAGGACCAGGCACGGGAGGGGGGAGCTCAAGGGGCCTGCGCAAGGCTCTGGTGGGTTCTGTCTTTAATGTGCACCCCTGCCCTGTAGGACACCCCATTTGGCAACTGCTGACCCTAGGCCCAGAGGGCATGTGAGGGGCCGGATTTGAACCCACCTCTTCCTGTGGCAGCACTGACCCCCCTGCAGGGTGTAGGGCTTGGACGCCCCCTTTGCTTCCCTGCTGGCTTTTACTGTGGAGGCCCCAGACCCGCCTGCTGAGCCCTGCGGTGGGCCACACTCTCATTTCCCTCTTCAGTAGTTCACCGAGGCAGGCTCCATTCAATTTACTTAAATGCGGCCCCTGGGGCTGCTCAGAGCTGCTAGTTTGCCAGCCTCTGGCTTAATTAAAAAGGTCTCTGGGGAGGGGCAGGGACTGTTCTCTGAGGGTGCAGCTGGTGGACAGGCAGCCTGGACCCTTCACCTAAGGTCCAGCCTACTGGCCTTGGCCTGACTCAGGCCAGCAGTGGGCAGAGGCCTGGCCAGGCCTGGGGCCCTCGGAGCAGGGACTGATGCTTTTGGGGTGCTGGCTGGGTCTGGGCTGGGGCAGCACCAAGGGGCCTGTGCCCGCTCTGCTGCACCAGGGCCTGGCGCTTTTCCTGCCAGCGGCTTGCTGGAGCCAGCTGGTGAGAGCCAGTTTCCTGAGGTTCAGGAATTTTGCAAACCCTTTGGCAAATGGTTGGTAGCTTCAAACTGGCCAGGGGGCAGCATTCGCACCATGGAAATTGGCATACGTGACAGGTCAGGCCATCGTTCAGAGGCCTGTTTGCCCACATACTGACCCTGCTGCCTCCTCAGCCACCCCCTCCAAGCAGCTCTGCTCTGTGGGCAGGCCTCCCCAGCCTCAGGCCCTGCCCGAGCGCCCTCAGCATCCTGCCTGGCCAGTCCCCCCAGGCCCTGCCCATCCTGCCAGTGCTGCTTTCTAGCCTGGAGCGCAGTGAGGCCTCTGCCCTCGGGCACCGCAGGCTGGGAGAGGCTGTTCTCATTGGCCTGCCTCCTGCTCTCCGAGGAAACTGGGGTTCCCTCATCGAGGAGGGGGGTGTCCTGCATACTGTAGGCACCGGCTCCTGTCCACTGAGGGCCAACTGAGCGTCAGGCCCTGGTCCTGTGCAGCATCATCGAGTCCTCCCGCCCACCCCCTGACCAGAGTGGCGAAGCCCACCCCTCGGTGTCTGCGCCCCCTTCCTGGCCCTGTGCTGGCTGGCAGGGTGGGCTTGGCCAGTTGCTGGGGCTCCCGAGGCCCGAGGCCCCTCTGTACATGGGCATATGAACCCGCTGCACAAAGGGGCAGTTGCCATCAGGGGCCTGGCGCACAGTAGGTGCTCGCGGTGGGGACTTTTTTATGAGTCGTCTTGAGCAGCTGCGAATTTACCATCCCGTGTCTGGAGCCTCAAAAAAAAAAAATAATTAATTAAAGAAAAGGTGAGGGGGAGGGAGAATTTAAAAATGTTCTTTCTATAGCAGCTCCGAGTGGCAGCCTTTGTTCGGCCGAGCTCTGCGCTGGGCCCGCCCCTATTTTTGCTCCACTCCCTTCGCTCCCAGACGTTGCTCTGCGGAACTGATCCTCCCCCCTGTTTATTTTTGAGCAGCCCTGTCTGAGGTGACTCCGGCAGAGGGAGGTGGCCCAGGGCCACGGGGGAGGGCTGGGACGAGGGGAGGAGCAGGCGCTGAGCAGGGTGGCGGCCCTGCCTCACCGTCTGCCCACCCGCCATCGGGGGCTCTGTGGCCGCCTCATGTGGCCATGGGGTGGGGGGCACACGGGGGGATGGGAGGGAGGCTGGGCATCGCTTTCCTGCTCCCCCTGTGGAGCGGCTGCCACCTCTGCCTCTGCTCGGAGTCCTTGAAGGAGAGGAGGTTTCTGGTGCCCGTGGCCTTGGTGGGTGCCCTTTGCCATCACGAGGGGGCAACAGCAGGTTCCCCTGGCAGCAGACACTGTCCCCTTCAGGGCCAAGCCTGGCAGATGGTGAGGTGGACCAAGGGTCGAGCAGACAGGGGCTCCACGTAACCCAGGAGGTGTTTGGGGTGTCAAAATCTGCCCCTGTCCCATAGCCCTCGGGGAGAGGGGACCCAGGACTGTATGGCTGAGGCTACAGCCTGGCGATACGCTTCCTCTGTCCCCACTGTCTCGTGTGCGCGTGTGTGTGCACGCGTGTGTATGTTCGGGGGTCACCTCTTCCCTGTGGCCAGGGAGCAGGCCGGGCGCAGGTCTTATCCCAGGCTCAGAGAGGTGGTCTGACTGGCCCACGGTGGCACAGTGAGCAATGGGCGGAGCTGGCGAGGAGCTGGGGCCTCTGAGAAGCCAGCGGGAGCTGGGGCGGCCTGGGCAGGGATACGGCTCCTGGGAGCAGTGGCCTGTCCCCACTGCTCCCTCCCTGGGCGCCTCGAGGACCGCGTGACCCTTCTGAGCTGTGCCAGCTGCCCTGGGCCTCACCCTGCCCTGGAAGCCGAGGGTGGCCACCAGGCTGCACAGCCAAAGCCTGCGTGTCGGGCTGAGGGCCGTGGGGCGGGGACAGAGGCCATCCTGGGCGCAGGTCCATCGGCCCGGCCCCCAGTCCACTGGGCCAAGCAGCACACCCTTCAGCAGGCCTGGATGACCGGGCACAGCAGGCTGGGGTGTGTGAGTGCCTGGTATTCCAGCTCCGTGGGGGCTTGGGGATGAGGGACGCTAAGGTGGGCTGCAGTCAGGGAAGGCTTCTGGGGGCTGGATCCTGAAGGGTGAATAGTTCATCAGCGAGAGAGAGGAGGGGCAGGGGCAGAAGCCAGGAGCACAGGCGACCCGGAAGGCCTCTGAGGAGTGTGCACAGGGGCCAGGTAGGCCTGCCGGCGGGCCAGCAGCCTCTGTAGGAAGGGTCTGGGGGGGCTGTAGCCTTAGGCAGTGGGCACCTTGTCGGTGGGGCGGTGGCTTGTCTGTCCTGAATTGGAGCCTCAAATCAGAAAACTGGGCCAGCAAAGGTGCCTGGACCTGGGGGTGGGGGAGGGCGGGCGGAGGTCTCCCCCACTGCTTTGCTGTGGGGTGGTGCAGGGCTCCAGCTCCAGGGCCAGCTTAGAGACGCCTGCCCACCTCCTCCTGCAGAAATGCCCAGAGGCCACCTCCCCAGCCTGGCGTGGGGCAGAAACCAGCAGGCCCGGTCTGGCCCCTCCCCCTCTTCCTCTGTCCCCCCACACCCCTTCTTACCTGCCCTCTGTCCCCCAACCTCTATCTTTCTTTTTTTTTAAGATTTATTTATTTATGCATACAAGCTGGGGTACAGGCCAAAGGTGTGGGGCTGTGAGAGGGTTCACCAGAGACAGAGTGGGGAGCAGAACAGGCAGATCGATGGAAACACACTGCTGAGGGGAGCAGCGGGCGAGGCAGGAGAGGTCGGTTGCGCCCCGTGGGAATCTCCCCGGCCGGGCATTGAACTTGAGTTGCCACTCGTGTCGCCGCTGCCGACAGCTCCACAGCGCACTGCTTAACCGCTGCGCCACCAGGGAGGCCCCCCAACCTCTATCTTAACGTGGTTTCCCCCTGCCTTGGGCACCTCCTCTTCCCCTGGGTGAGTCCTAGTGTCTCCAGTTGCTTTTCCACACCTCTGTCTGTCTGCCTGTCTGTCTGCGCTCTTCCTCCTCGGCTGTCTGTCCCGCAGTGCCGTGACCTGGTCCTTCCTGATCTTGTCCCTGTGTTTCTCCCTCCCGTTGCTCCTCCACACCCAGCCTTTGTGTCTCCCCTTCCATAGCTCTCTCTGTCCATCCGTCTCTTCAGCCTCTCTGTGTCCACCTCCCTCTGTCGCTGCCTGTCCGTCGCCACACGCCTCCCTCCTTGGCCCCCGTCTCCTGTCTGTCTCTGCCACTTGCTGCCTCTCGCCCAGAAAAATGCTGTCGGGCCTGACGGATGGTTGCAGCGAGGAGCTGCCCAGGTGTGCGCGCCGCAGAGAAGCAGCTGTTTTGAGGGAGGAGGGCGTGAGCGGGTGACCTTTCCAGAGCTCCGGCCGCCCGCCTGGCTCGTGGGGGCCGCGTGGGGGCCGCGTGAGCGCAGCGCGAGGCCCGGGCACTCGTGGCGTCCACAACGCACTGTCACTGTCACATTTTCCCTCTCTGTGGACGAGGTTCTGGGAGGTTGGGAAATTAGTGGCTTGGAGTAGCGTCTGGGCCCTGGCTTGGCTGGGGATCCAGCCCCAACCTTCCTCACGGGGGGCCGCGCAGGGTCCCACTCCACTTTGCGGACCACTTTGTGAGTCAAATGTAATTACAGATGGAAATGGGGCCTCCTCCTCCTTTTATCTGGGCTGGAGAGGAGCTGGCGGTTTTATTAGATTTCTCAGGCACCAGGCGGGAAGCGGGAGGTCGGGTTTTTTTCTCTCTCATCTCCTTTGGACACAAATGGGATCTAGGGCAGGCCTGGGGGCCCGGTTGCCCCGCCCTCTGGCTGGCCCCTCTTCGCCCTGTCGCCCACTCCCAGTCAGCTGCGAGGTCTCTGCTGAGATGTCATTTCCTCCAGCAAACCACTCCCGACTCCACACGCGGGTCCCCCAACTACCCTCAATTTTCCTGGGATTTTAGTTTTCACCAGTCTGTTCAGTCTCTACGTGAGCGCTGCCCCTCAGGGGCCAGGCACTTGGGGTGCCAGCCGCTCCGGGGGCCGCGCAGATCTGTGGCACGAACATGCAGTAGGCGACGGGGAGGTGGCTGCTGGGGCTTCGGGGTGTGTGACAGGAGAGCAGCTTGGAGCCCGAGACCACGTGGTGCCCGGCTTGGCCGCCCCTGCCAGTGGCGCTCAGTTACCCCTCCTGGCCTCAGTTTCCTCACCTGTAGGATGGAGATACCAACAGGGGCCCCCCGGGTGGTTTACTCAGCTGGAGACTCAGCTCCCTCCTCCGTGAATCAGGTGGGGACACTTGGCTCCACGGGGAGCAGGAAGCAGACATTTGACCGGTCTTGGGGGGCCATGGAGGGGAGCAAGGGCCTGGGCCTTACATGGCTCTTAGCAGCAAGGTTTGAGGTGAATATTGTTTCCTCTTGCCCCTTGTCTTATAAACGAGGGCACTGAGGCCGGGTGGGGTGTGTGGGGGACCGGCCGTGGCCTGTTTCACGCCGGGTTGGTCAGATGGCCCCACTTGCAGGGGTGCTCCCTGCTGCTAAGCCGGGAGGTAAAATGCTCTGGGGGCAGACTGTGTGTGTGTGGCCAGTGGGCTCGTCTCTGACCGGCTGGACCTCAGAGCTTCAGTCCTGGGCCTGAGTGTCCTCTTCTGAGAGAGGGTGCAGTGAGCGCCACCGGCTGGGGAGGCTGCATGCCCGGGTACCAGCCGCCACGGCTCACGGCAGGCGCATGGTCTTTGTCCCCCCTGCCCACAGCCGCCCACGCCCCGAGATGGCCACTCTCGGGAAGGGGAGGGAAGGGGGGCTGATGGGTCTGCACAGGCGAGGGTTAAGGGGGCACCTGGGAGCCTGGCCGCCTGGGTTCAAATCCTGACTGCCCCTTCGCCCTGCAGCTCCAACCTGCCGCCTCATCTAGAGTAGCTCTTGGGAGGGCCTGAGTGACCCGTGCGGCAGGGTGTGTGCTCACTAGCTGGGTTAGGGCCACGGGCAAGCAAGGAGCTGCCTGCAGACACCACTGCCTTCCACGTGACCTCAGGCTGGCCTCTGAGCCTCAGTCTGCTCCTCTGTAAAGTGGGTATCATCACACCTCCCTCAGGGAGCGACGCCCACCCATTTACAAGGGAAGGGAGCCGTGTGGCCTCTCGGGTCCCTGGGGCAGCAGAGTTGCAAGATCCTCACGGTCTTTGTGCCGGGGTGGGTGCACCTGGAGCTCCAGGAAGGCCACTGGCCTCCCAGGGTGTCGTAGAGTCAGTGGGTGTCCAGAGGGGACCCAGGTTGCCCTCTGGTCTGACCGGGCCTCCCGCTGCCCCCGTCCCACAGCCTGAGGAGCTGACCAATATCCTGGAGATCTGCAACGTGGTCTTCACCAGCATGTTCGCCCTGGAGATGCTCCTGAAGCTGGCCGCCTTCGGGCTCGTCGACTACCTGCGCAACCCCTACAACATCTTCGACAGCATCATCGTCATCATCAGGTGCCGCCCCAGCCCTCAGCCGGCCCTGGGCCTGGAGCGGAGAGGGAGGAGGGGCTTTCACGTGCCGAATCCGCCCGTAGATCAAGCGCAGAGGCTGGTCACACTGAAACGCGGTTATCAAAGCCTTTAAACGTCTGTGGCTTCGTGACGTAGGTGCTTGTGGAGCAATGCGTTAGATAGCGAGGCCGGTGGCTGCCACCAAAGAAGGGGGGAGCATAAGTGATACTCCGGGGTCTGCCTCAACCCTCATGTGGCGTGAAGACATCAGTGATGTCGACTGGGCACGAGGTCCCAGGAACTGCTCCTTCTCTGGGCCTTGTGTCCGTCCGTAATCAAAAGAATGGTAAATCTCAAAAAAAGGTCGGTGATATTTATAGGTCTCCCGAGTTCTGGCCGTAGACTCCTGTGGGGGACTCCAGGTCAGGAACCCCTGATTAGAGCAGGCCACAGGGCGCCGTGGTGTGCGCTAACAGCCGCGGGGCGGGCGGGTGGGTGAGTGCTCTCCATCTCTCTGTCCCCACCTCTCCCGTCCCCTCTGCCCTCCCCCTCCCGGCCTCCGGCCTCCGCTGGCCCCTCCTGCCTCTCCCTCCCACCCGCCTGCCCGCCCTGCAGCATCTGGGAGATCGTGGGCCAGGCGGACGGCGGCCTGTCGGTGCTGCGGACCTTCCGGCTGCTGCGGGTGCTGAAGCTGGTGCGCTTCATGCCCGCACTGCGGCGCCAGCTGGTGGTGCTCATGAAGACCATGGACAACGTGGCCACCTTCTGCATGCTGCTCATGCTCTTCATCTTCATCTTCAGGTGCGCCCGGGCCGCCTGGGCCGCGCTGGGCAGCAGCGGGGCACGCGGCTGGTGGCGCGCAGGGAACTCCCTGGACGGGCCTGCGAACCCGGCGCCATCAGCAAGTCCCCCGTGCGCTGACCCTCGGTGGTCATTCCTGGAAAGCGGACCCAGTGCGGCTCCCCCCTCCCCCCATGTCTTACTGGATGGTTCTGAGAGTGATGGGGGCGGGGGGGGGCAAGAGCACGGGGCCCTGAGGGTCCCTTGAGCCTCCCGATCCTCCCCCAGCATCCTCGGGATGCACATCTTCGGCTGCAAATTCAGCCTCCGCACGGACACGGGAGACACGGTCCCCGACAGGAAGAATTTTGACTCCCTGCTGTGGGCCATCGTCACCGTGTTCCAGGTGAGCCTTCGTGTGTCTGCTGGGGGAGAGACCCCGGGCCCACCGCCCACCGCTTTTCAGGGTGCCTGTCTGGGAGGCCCCCGAGCCCAGCCTCAGTGCCTGCGAGTGGACACCCGCCCCTGCCCCTCCACTCCCGCACGGAGACGCCGGGCACTTGGCGTTCTCCTCTGAGGCTGTGATCTCACCGTCACATGGGCGTGGCTGGCCGTGGGAGGTGGTCGCACTTCATCGGGGTGGGATGGGACGAGGGGTGGGCTGAGTCCAGGGTCGGGGGGCTGGAACAGGCTTCTGTGCTGAGAGGATTGGGGAGGTGGGGGCAGCCAGGAGGGGGCAGCCGGCCAGTGGGGAGGGTGTCGGGGCTGGAGTGTGTGATGCAGCCCCGGGAGGGGGCTTGGGCAAGCTGGGGGCAGTGCTCGTGAGCCCCCCGCCCACACCATAATGTTCAGGGCTTCCTGTCCGCCGGAGCGGCGAGGTGCTGCAGGTGGGGGTGGGCTGCAGCAGTCTACAGCCAGGCCGCCGGGGCTGGCACTTGCGGGTGCTCCAGGACTGAGCTGTGCCCCCCTTGCCCTCGCAGATCCTCACCCAGGAGGACTGGAATGTCGTCCTCTACAACGGCATGGCCTCCACCTCCCCGTGGGCCTCCCTCTACTTTGTTGCCCTCATGACCTTTGGCAACTATGTGCTCTTCAACCTGCTGGTGGCCATCCTGGTGGAGGGCTTCCAGGCGGAGGTGACTGCGGCCCTGGCAGGGGCACACCCCTGGGGCCTGCACGCGCTGGCCTGGGGCCTGGAAGGGGGAGGGCTGCACTCAGACGTCTGGCAGGCAGCAGGTCCCAAAGGAGGGGGTTTCGGAGAAGAGGTCCGCAGACGGAGGCTGCATCTGGGACCCTGCCTGGCTCCCAGGGGTGTAGACGAGGCCTCTCCAGCTCAGATTCTTAAGCCCCCACGATCTGGAATTCTGGGCCCTGCCTCCCCTGTTCTCTGAGACTCGAGGTACCCGTAAGCAGGCAGATGTGATCTGTGGCCTTGGGCCTCATTGGCTTCTCACTTCCCTTTTCTGAGACTCAGTTTCCCCATCCATAAAATGGGGGTGAAAACGTCCATTGAAAATATCAGGAGGGAGGGAAAGACTGAGCTGAGCTTCGTTCCAACATGAGGGATGGTCTCCCAGGGCGACGCCAATCGCTCCTACTCGGACGAGGACCAGAGCTCATCCAACATGGAAGAGTTTGACAAGCTCCAGGAGGGCCTGGACGGCGGCGGAGGTAAACGGCCTCCGATGTCACCTCAGGGCACAGGCCTGAAGCGCACAGGCTCTGGGGCTGCTCGGTCTCTGTGGTTTGTAGCTTACACTCAACATCGCTAAACCCCCAGAGTCAGTGACATGGTCCTGAATTCTTGCCACAAGGGTAGCTGCACCCGCCCGCATCCCTCCACGTTGTGAGGTCTGTCGGGAAGAACCTCGGGCTTCGGGACACCTGGGTTCTGGTCCCCGTTGGCCCCAGGGCAGCTCGAACAAGCCTCCTCACGCCATGTTTCGTGTCTTGGTAGCTGGGCTGGACATGGAGAGAGGGTCCCGTGCGGGGTGAAGCAAGGGCTCCCCTGCCCGGGACTAAGCTGAGCGCCTGCAGGCAAGGTCCGGGGGGCATGGGACAGGTCCACCTGGAAGACCTCGGGCGAAGGCCTCCCCGGAAGACTGTCCACATGTGCTTCTTGCTCTGACTCGCTTTGCTCTTGTTCTGTCCTGTCTGCCTGCCTGTCCCTGCCTGTCTCTCCCCCACCCCTGCAGATCCCAAGCTCTGCCCAATGCCCATGACCCCCAATGGGCACCTGGATCCCAGTCTCCCACTTGGTGGACACCTGGGCCCCACTGGGGCTGCAGCACCTGCCCCCCGCCTCTCACTGCAGCCAGACCCCGTGCTGGTGGCCCTGGGCTCCCGCAAGAGCAGCGTCATGTCCCTGGGGAGGGTGAGCTACGACCAGCGCTCCCTGGTGAGTCTTTGTGGGGTGCTCTGAGGCGGTGCGTGCTGCTGGGGTGTGCAGAGGGCCCTTGGGGGGGAGTGCCCCCCGTTAGTGGTGCTCTGGGGCCAGAGGAGCGTCTGCAAAGATGAACGAGCGAACGGATAGTGCTCCATCTGGTGTGGAGAGCTGGGATCCGGTCTCAGCAGCAATGTGAAGAGTGAAGAGCAGAACCAAGTCTGAATGCGGGGTGACTCCCGGGGCCTGGCCCATCCTGTCACCCTCTGCCGAGGCGGGTGCTCCCTTAGGACCTCAGCCAGCGCACAGACCCCGCTCAGCCACGGCTGTGGGTGTGCATGGCTGGCACTGACCAGAGCCCGGGGCTCCCTCCCAGTCCAGCTCCCGGAGCTCCTACTACGGGCCGTGGGGCCGCAGTGGGGCCTGGGCCAGCCGCCGCTCCAGCTGGAACAGCCTCAAGCACAAGCCGCCGTCCGCCGAGCACGAGTCCCTGCTCTCCGCCGAGCGCGGCGGGGCTCGGGCCAGCGAGGGCGCCCGGGACGAGGGGCTGCCGCGGCCCGCGCCCCTGCACGCCCCGCACGCCCACCACGCGCACCATGGTCCCCACCCGGGCCACCGCCACCGCCACCACCGCCGGACGCTGTCCCTCGACACCAGAGACTCGGTGGATATGACCGAGCTGGGGCCTGCTGCGGGCGGCCACCCCCGGGCGGCCTGGAGGGCAGCAGGCCCGGCCCCGGGTCACGAGGACTGCAATGGCCGGATGCCCAGCATCGCCAAGGACGTCTTCACCAAGATGGACGACCGGCGGGATCGCGGGGAGGACGAGGAGGAGATTGACTACGTGCGTGGGGTCTTAGCTCTTAGCTCCGGGGCCCTGGGGGAGAAGCGCCTGGCAGAGGCGGGCGGGGTGGAGGGTGGGGCTAGAGCGGGCGGGCGGGGCCTAGCAGGACCTGGTGGGAGGGGCCAAGGGCTTCAGGTAGGTGAGCGGGGTCCCAGCGGGGTCCAGACTCATCTGAGCCTTCCCCTGGGAGAGAAATCTCCCTACGGTGGGTGGGGCAAGGGTCTGGTCTTGCTGGGAGAGTTCGAGGCCATCCAGGGGCGCCAGGTTGCTGGATGGATGGAGATGGGCAGCTCGGGGCGCCACCGACTCACCCGCCCCTGGTGCTGTCTTTTTGCAGACACTCTGCTTCCGCGTGCGCAAGATGATTGACGTCTACAAACCGGACTGGTGTGAGGTCCGCGAGGACTGGTCTGTCTACCTCTTCTCCCCAGAGAACAGGTGGGCGGGCCCGGTTTGGAGTGGGTTAGAGTAGGGGCTTGGCATATCTGGGAGACAGAGCTTTCTGCTGAGCCAGGCCAGGGCAGCAGTCGGGGGGGGGCGGTGGTCCTTTTTCTCGGTGGGGGGCCCGCAGGGGGCCCAGTGTTCTTGTGCGGGGCCTTCCTGGGCATTTCCTCTGGTCTACGCATCCCCGTGCTGGGCATCAGACTAGATAAATCTTCCTGTAACGGGGTGCTGTCTTCTGTCAGAAGGGGGGTGCTGTCAGAAGCCTTCCTGGAGGAGAGGGCCATTGCGTGTGGTTTTGGGGCCAGGCAGCGTTTCAGTGGCTGAAGCAGGCTGTGGGCGGAGGAGACTGGCCTGGCAGAGATGCGGTCTGGAGGCAGAAGTGGGGAACCAGCAGTTGTGTCCCCAGGTTGGAGGCCTGAGCTCGGGGACTTGGGCCAGCGTTTGGACCGCCTTGATTGCGGGGCTTCAGGGGTGCCCTTCATGTTGCGGCACCAGGAGCTGTGGAGTGTGTGGGGTCAGGGAAGACGGCTCCAGGTGGGCACCTCGAACAGGTGTGCAGTCTCCGCCTGTGTGTGGCCACGTGACAGGAGAGGAGTCAGCTTCCTCTGGGCGATCCTGGCCTTCCCCGGTCAGGGTGAGCGGCGGCCCATAGTCTCATGGCCCCCTTCTATCCACCCCCTGCTCCCCAGGTTCCGTGTCCTGTGTCAGACCATCATTGCCCACAAGCTCTTCGACTATGTCGTCCTGGCCTTCATCTTCCTCAACTGCATCACCATCGCCCTGGAGCGGCCCCAGATCGAGGCCGGCAGCACTGTGAGTGACCGTGTCCATGGGGTGGGCGAGAGCAAGGGGCAGTGCACGGGCCCCCAGGCCTGCTGTGAGGCGGTGTTCAGGCCTGAGGGGGCTCAGAGGACTCAGCAGGGTCAAGCCTCGAGCACCATGGAGGGAGGTGAGGCGGGGAGCGTGCGGGGGGCAGAGGTCCCCTCCTTGTTTTGTGAGGGGGCAGCCTCTCCTGGATGCTCCTTAGCTGGAGGCAGAGGCTGACCAGGTGGCTGGGCAGCCCTGGCAGCACCCGGGCCCACGGTATCTCCCGGCTCTTTCAGGAACGCATCTTCCTCACTGTGTCCAACTACATCTTCACAGCTATCTTCGTGGGCGAGATGACGCTGAAGGTAGCTTCAGGCGTCGCCCGGGGCCCTCTGCCGCCAGCTCAGGGGACCTTGCCCTGCCCCTGCCCCGTCTCAGCTTGTCATTCAACTGCCCACTAGCAGTGGCCCACCCCTCCAGGCCCACCCCCTGCCTGGTGTCCACTGGGCTGGGTTCCTGGGACCCACAGGGGTCAGCGACGTCCTGGCTTTCGGCTAGGAAGGCAAATGCAGGGCAACCTTTGCTGGAAATGGAGGCATCTGCCGGAGGGGAAGGATTCCATCCAGGACACTTCCCTCAGCCCATAGCTTTGAACTGAGTTTGCCAGATGTGTGGGGAGGGCCGCCTGGAGGCCCCCCCGGGACCTGCCCCTCCCTCTGCTGCTGGCCACTGGCCCTTGGGGGCCAGCCCACCTGCCTGCCTCGGCCCCGCCCCTCGGCCCCGCCCCCGGCCCCACCCCTCAGCCCGCTGACCCCACCCATCGCCCCCGCCCCAGGTGGTCTCTCTGGGCCTGTACTTCGGGGAGCAGGCGTACCTGCGCAGCAGCTGGAACGTGCTGGACGGCTTCCTCGTCTTCGTGTCCATCATCGACATCGTGGTGTCGGTGGCTTCGGCGGGGGGTGCCAAGATCCTGGGGGTCCTCCGGGTCCTGCGGCTCCTGCGCACCCTGCGACCCTTGCGGTGAAGACCTCCCCTGCAAAGGCGGGGGGTCCCGAGCGGGCCTGACGTAGTCCTGCTCCCGGGAGGGGTCCTGGAGGCGCCGGGGAGAGGAGGGGCTGGATGGGCGGGGCCGAGGGGGCCCCCAGGACTGCTGACCACTGTCTGTATCCTGGGGGGGCTCTCTCTCCAGGACTGGGTGGGGCCTGAAGGGGTCAGGTGGGGTTCACTGCCTGTTCTGCTAAAGTCAGGGTGTCTGGCCCTCTGCATTCCCTGTCCTCCTTCCTGGGGGCCTCTGCCCTGGATCCCTGCTGGATCCAGGCCGAGTGGGGGTGTCTCGGGCCGGCCGGGCTCATGGCGGCCCTCCCCGCCCACAGGGTCATCAGCCGGGCTCCGGGGCTGAAGCTGGTGGTCGAGACGCTCATCTCCTCCCTCAAGCCCATCGGCAACATCGTTCTCATCTGCTGCGCCTTCTTCATCATCTTCGGCATCCTGGGTGTGCAGGTGAGGGGTGCCGGG
This sequence comes from Scalopus aquaticus, assembly GCA_004024925.1. NCBI lineage: Eukaryota > Metazoa > Chordata > Mammalia > Eulipotyphla > Talpidae > Scalopus > Scalopus aquaticus. Next base: position 32,741 of record PVIJ01009509.1, on the reverse strand, counting down.
CCAGGCGGCCCTGGGGTGGGCTCCGTGGTCGGCGCAGACCGTGCCCAACGCAGTCTGGGAAAAGGCTCCGCTTCCTGCCAACCCTCCTGACTTGGGCCTCTGACCTGGGGCTCAGGTGGCCCCCGGGAGTGCCCGGTCCAGGAAGGGAGACAGACGGGCCCGAGTGGCCGAGCGCCAGTCGCGCTGGGTAGCTGGGCACGCATCCCAGCTGTGCGGGGACACGGGCAGGGGTGGCACAGAGGGAAGTGCCTGAAGGAGCTGCCCTGCACTCCGCCCCAAAGGGGTGATTCTCACTCTTCCCTGGGGTGTTTCACGGAGAATGGGCACTGGCGTGGGGGTGAGTCCAGGAGCGAGGACTGGCATAGAGAGACATCCAGACAGGAGGCTGGGCCGAGCGGGGAAAGGCCTGGAATGGCAGCTGAGGAGCTGGGGCTTAGTGTCTCCGGGGTGGGCGCCATGGCACAGAGGGCCTTGGGCCAGCTCAGATCTTGGCTTGGCGCCCAGTCGGGGATAAGATGGGGCCTCAGCGCTGGGGGCCGGTGGGAGTCAGGGTGACCTGGGCCTTTGAGGTCTGAGCTGCTGCGGAGACTTCCTGTTCCTGGTGTCTGATCCGGAGCCCCAGGCTCCTCCCTGGGCCTGCGGCTGCGGCTGCGGCTGCGGCGAGGGCCTGGGCGCTGCTGGGAGCCCTGTGATGGGGCAGCCGGGCTGGCGCAGGCTGGTTCATGTGGACCCTGCATGGACAGGGGCCCCGCCCCTCCCAGGCAGTGGATGTGGAGAGGGCCGGGGGCCCGAGAGAGGGTCCTCTTTCTCTCCCCTGGGGATATGCAGGTGACTCTCCCGTGGGGTCTCTGCCCAGATCCCCAGGGGGCACACTGCATCCAATCTCTAGGATCTGTGAACCCTGACTGGGGTGTGGACTGTGGCCCTGCCACCTCTTAAACCTCAGGAGACCTTGGGCACATCACTTGACACCGCAGGGCCTCAGTGTCTTTGTCCGTGAGATGGGCTGAGGGTCACCCACCGCAGGCTGGGGGGACTTGGGGAGCCGGTGAGGCCAGAGCTGGGGCCAGATGGGCCCGGAGATGGTGTCCCCCAAGGGGCAGGTGCCTCCTCTCCTCCGTGCCTGAGCACGCAGGGTAGTCACTCGCGCCGCCCCGCCCCAGCTCTTCAAGGGCAAGTTCTACCACTGCCTGGGGGTGGACACCCGCAACATCACCAACCGCTCCGACTGTGTGGCCGCCAACTACCGCTGGGTCCACCACAAGTACAACTTCGACAACCTGGGCCAGGTGAGCGCGGCACACCTCCCCCTGAGCTGGCCCCCCCCCCCCACACCCCAGCCCCTGCTTCCGGGCCGGCCCCTTTGGAAACCTCGCCAGCTAGTGAGGGTCATTGTTCTGCTTTCCAGACCAAGGCCGGCGCCCAGGGACATTGAGAACTTGCCCGGAGCCGCAAGCCAGAGCGGAGAGCTGGGCTGCGAGCCCGGGCAACTCCCCTCCTGAGCTCTGGGTTCCGGGGCCCCAGGAAAACCTGGGGTGACAGTGGTGGGCCCCAGATCGTCAGTTGAAAGTCTCAGATGACTTTGCAGAAAGCCTGGCAGGCAGGCTCGCGGTGTTAGCGCTGTTCTGAGGTCAGGGGACGGGCGCAGCTCTGGCGGAGGCTGGGACCTGGGACTCCCAGGCCAGTGCTCCTTTTTCTGCAGCAGGGTCTGCAGGGCGCGTGGCAGGGTCCAAGTGGGCCCGCAGAAAAGTTGTAGGTTGAGGGCACAGCTCAGCCTAGGGGAAGACCTCTTGGTCTCCCAGAGGCTGGCCGACCCTCCGTCTCCATCCTCGCATCCGTCTGGCCACCCACCCACCCACCCCCCGGCCACCTGCCCCTCCACACATCCCAGAGGCAGATAGAGAGTGGGGAACGGGGTAGATGCAGCCTGAGCTCCCCGCGCCCCTCACCCTGTATCCTGCACCCGTGTCTTCCAGGCGCTGATGTCCCTCTTTGTCCTGGCCTCCAAGGACGGCTGGGTGAACATCATGTACAACGGCCTGGATGCTGTCGCCGTGGACCAGCAGGTGGGCCTGCTGGTGTCTCTGGGCCCCGGGGCTACACGCCTGTCAGCCGCACGTCACCCCTCACCATCCTGGCCTGAATCTTCTCGCCTAAAGAGACCCCCTGCTCGAGGGGGAGCACGCCAAGCTGCCCCGCCTGGAGGAGCAGGGCCTTGTGCGTGGGGCTGGGCCAGCTGCACTGGCCCCGGGGGTCAGGGAGTGGGCACTGGGAGGAGAGAGAGAGCAGAGAGACGGAGGAGGCACGCGGGCTGCACAGCCTGGAGACTCCGTGTGCCATGTCGGGGGGCTGGGTCAGAGAAGGGAGCAAGCCGGCAGGCCTGCTTGGGGAGCTCCCTGTGGGCTGCAGGCCAGGGGTGCTCTCGGGGGCGGGGTGGGTGGGGAAGGGGTCAGGCAGGGGCCTGAGCCTCCCTCCCAAGCTCTTAGAGCAGCGCTCCCCTCTGGCGCTAGGCAGAGACTTCAGGCAGGACACGTGGCTGACCAGGGTTGGCTGTGTCCAGTCTCAGGGGTCCCCGGGTGTCAGGACAGGGCCCACTCAGCGAAGGCTCAGGACTGGTTGCTCCCGGGTGTCTAAGTGACCTTGGCTCTTGGCCTCATGGGCCTCAGCCCGTGGACTCTGGAGCTATAGGTGGGAAAAGCGGGATTGTGGGGGGGAATAATGCAAACTCTTGGAGGCATTTTCCTTGTCTGTGTACCCCTCCTCTTAGCCTCCCTAAAACACACACACACACACACACACACACACACACACACACACACACACACACACACACGGGTTCCACCAGGGCTGTGTGCTCTGCTGGCTTCCTTGTTTTCTGAGTGGATGAGGGCTGGGTGGAAGGAAGGACGGTGCATGGGT
>PVIJ01009509.1:0-29722 GCA_004024925.1 Scalopus aquaticus | reverse complement strand
AGGGGGCGGGCTCTGTCAGAGGCCCCCCACTCCAAGGCTCAGCGAGCTGGGGTGCCCCCTGCGGCGGGCCGGCGCCTGCCCAGCCTACCTCAGCTGCGCCTGGCTCCCTGCAGCCCGTGCCCAACCACAACCCCTGGATGCTGCTGTACTTCATCTCCTTCCTGCTCATCGTCAGCTTCTTCGTGCTCAACATGTTCGTGGGCGTGGTGGTGGAGAACTTCCACAAGTGCCGGCAGCACCAGGAGGCCGAGGAGGCGCGGCGGCGCGAGGAGAAGCGGCTGCGGCGCCTGGAGAAGAAGCGCCGGAGTGAGTGGCTCGCTGGCGGCCGCCCCGGCCAGGCCTCCTCTGCCCGCGGCCAGGGATGTTCTGGGCACCGGGGCCACGGCCTGGGCCTGACCGCAGCCTCTGGGACTTCGGAGCCGAAGGGAACGTAGAGACGACCCCGTGCCCTGCCCTGCCCCGGCGTCTGTGCGGGTGGCCCGAGTCCCTTGGTGTCCACTCAGTGTTTCGTGGTGACACCAGCAACAGCCGGAAAGAGGCCTGGGGGTGCAACACGGGCAGAGGGGCGCAGGCAGAGCCCCCCCCCCCAGCCTGCAGCACGCCTGGACCCCCTGTCATGGCACATTTGGGGGAGATGGGGAGATTCAGTGTCCTGCCCTCATTGCCACCCTCCTCATGACTTCCTGTCCCTCTGGAGCCCTGGCTGGGCAGAGGAGGCCTAACTGACCCCCAGGGCCTGGGGTGGACCCACTTCTCCCCCTTGCTTCCTCCCTCCCCTCTGACTTTCTCCCTGATGTGCTGTCTGGCTGCCCCCACCCCAACCCTCTGTGGTCTGTACCCCTGACCCCCCACTCCCTGCAGAGGCCCAGCGGCTACCCTACTATGCCACCTACTGCCCCACCCGGCTGCTTATCCACACCATGTGCACCAGCCACTACCTGGACATCTTCATCACCTTCATCATCTGCCTCAATGTGGTCACCATGTCCCTGGAGCACTACAATCAGCCCACGGTGAGCTCTGGCCCGGGGCCACACGGGGCGGGGTCTGAGCAGTCCCCCCCATAGGGCCCTCCGCCAGGAAGCTCCCAGCCCGGTGGGGCGGATGAGTCAAAGGGAAAGGTCACGTGTTCCTGGTGAGCAGGGAGATGACATTTGGCGCAGGGTAATGTAGCTGTGGTGTGTTCAGTGTGACTTTTACAAGGCAGCCTGCAGATGTTAATTCTTTAATCCTCACAGCAGCCCTCAGGTGTGGTGAGGGCTTTGTAGATGAAAAAGCTGAGGCTTGGAGAGGTTAAGTATGCCCCCCTCCCCGATTCCTCAGCCAGTACATGGTGGAGCCAGGACTGGAACTTAGATTGGCATTCAAGGCTGTTCACACGGCCTCTGCTACCAGGGGGGATAAGGAGGGGGGCGTTTCAGGTGGTAGGACCATTGGGGGCAGACACTGAGTGAAGGTGATCAGTTCACAGCTAGTTGCAGGTGTATATGAGGGGTATATAGGGCCAAGTATGTTCTAAAAAAGTCTGTATTGGAATATATAAAAAAGAAGGAAGCAGAGCCTTCAGAGAAAGCAAAAGCATTGGTATCTTCCTTTCACTACTAGAGAGTAATAGTATGAATGCAGGACAAGGGAAACAAGCATTGGCAGAATGGGGTAGTAATTGTAGAACTTCCTAATTAATGGGAAGAAATGGAATAATATTGTAGTAGCTCATATTTACCAGGTATTTATTCTATGCCTGGTGCTGAACAATCAGCTCACTTAATTTTCACAGTAGTTCTCTGAGGTGAGTACTATTATCATCCAATTTAAAATTGGGAAATAATTCCCAGAGCAGTCAAGTGACTTGTCCTAGATCACATAGTGAATAAAGAGTAAGTGCCAAGCACAGATGCAAATCTAGGTAGTCTGGCTTATAATCACTACTCTTAACCATTACTCTATACTGCCTTCAGAGAGGGACACTGGTAACAAACAGAAATAAGGAAGAGGGAACAGTAATAGTGCACATACAAATAGATAGTGCACATTAAATAAGATGGAAGGAATAAAAGCAGCTACACAAATCTTTGCACTAAATGTGAATGGACAAAATTTTGTCCTTAGAGGCAGAGACTTTCTGACTGGAGAAAGGTGGTGAGCAGGTGCTTTGATTCTCTTTGTTCTCCCCCAAGTCCCTGGAGACAGCCCTCAAATACTGCAACTACATGTTCACCACTGTCTTCGTGCTGGAGGCTGTACTGAAATTGGTTGCATTTGGTCTGAGGCGTTTCTTCAAGGACCGGTGAGTAGCTGGGCTAGGTCAGATTAGCACAGAGGCGGCTTCAGGGTGGGGCAGTTGGAGGAGGGGAGCCAATAAGGGTCCAAGCACGGATGGCTCAGTGCCCCTGGGTGCTGCCTACGATCCTGAACAGGAAGTGGGTGTGGCCCCACCTGACGGGTGCCAGGCATTCTGTCAGATATCCTCAGCCCATGGGTCCTCCAAACCCCACAGGCAGAGCGGGACACGCTCAGTGCCAGCCCTTAACAAACGAAGCTCAGAGAGTTTGATGAACTAGCCCAGGGTCACACAGAGGGAGCAGCCGGCTCAAACTTCCACCTGGAAGTCCGAGCCCGTTCCTCCTCCTCTGCAGGAGACCAGAGATGTTTCTTTAGTCTGGTCAGCCTCTTGCCTAAGGGCTTGGAGGCTGTGGGGACTGAGGGAGCCAGACCCCGTGGGGCGAGGAGGGACCAGTAGGGAGAGTGGCTGCACCCCCAGGCCACAGCAGGAGAGTGGAGAGCAGGGAAGCTCCTAAACTAGAGTGCCCCCTGCACGGCCTCCACTCTGCCCTCCTCTGCCTGCCGAGCAGGTGGAACCAGCTGGACCTGGCCATTGTGCTGCTGTCGGTCATGGGCATCACGCTGGAGGAGATCGAGATCAACGCAGCCCTGCCCATCAACCCCACCATCATCCGCATCATGCGGGTTCTGCGAATTGCCCGGGGTGAGGGCCAGGGGCGCGTGGGGACCCGCAGGGCAGGACGGGCCTCTGGACAGTCACCTGGGGAGTGGGCTGGGAAGGGGTCTGTGTGGGAGAGGAGGGGTATGTGGACACCGTGGCCGCCTGCTGAATAGGGACAACGGGGGCCGGGAGGAGCACCCCCAATATAAACACACTTGTCCCTCATCTGCAGGCAGCTCCCCCAGCATGCTGTAGTCCTCCTCCTCATAACTTCAGGGAGACACTGGAAGTGACCCTACTTCCTCAAGGGGTTTTCTGCAATCCTGGCTGGGACACACGGTCCTTACCCCTCGAAATACCCTTTGTCCCCCAGAAGCCTCTCTCTCACCCCAAGGCTGTCCCTTCACTTTCAAAAACCTCCGTGCTTGTCCGTCAGCCTCTTCCTCTGACCTGCCCGTTGCCTCCCAGGTGGGCATGTGTGTGGGGAGCGCGGTGCCAGCCCCAGAGCCCGCGTTAGCTGGCGGGGACGGCTCTCGCTTAGGGTCGTTGTTGCCTCCCGGCGGCAAGCCACGTGCTCACGCCCACACTGTCCCCCTCCCCCCCATGGAGCGTGCCCACCTCCTCCTGGACTCCGACACCCACATCCACACCTTGCTCACGTGTTTTTGTGCTCGCCCCCACTCACAGAGCCGTCCCGTTGCTGACACGCCCCTCTTTCGCATTCACACGTGCACACACGGGCGCGCGCGCCTGCTGGCGGGGGCTGAGCGGCGGCCTGGGTCTCGCCCACAGTGCTGAAGCTGTTGAAGATGGCCACGGGCATGCGGGCCCTGCTGGACACCGTGGTGCAGGCGCTGCCCCAGGTGAGAGCTGGGAGGAGCCTGGCTGTCGGGGCGACCCGGACCAACTGCCCTTCCTGCCCCCGTGCTGGCCCAGAGCTGCGGGAGGCGTGTGCAGACACGAGGCTTGGGGCAGGGTGGGCAGAGGAAGAGGGGCCGCTCCGTCCCGTCTTTGCTGACTTGAGTGGGTGCGACACCTACTCTGCTTCAGACCCGGCGGGGGGCGCTGCGGGCCTGCATCCTGCCCCAGGAGTCCCCAGGCTGGTGGGGGGACATGGGTGCCTCAGGATGTGGTTGGGGGTGCCCACAGGAGCTGGGGAGAGAAGGGCCCTGAGAAAACCAGGAAAGGCTCTACGGAAAGGGGACTTGGAGTGTCACCTGGACGTGTGGCCCGGCACGGGCTGGTGATGTGGATGGAGAGGGTCAGAAGTGACATTCTGGGAGGGGCAGTGTGAGACCCTGGCCTGGGCGCGATCCCCAGGGCCTTAGGAAAGCCCCGCCCCGTCCTGTTCTGTCCCGTGGTCAGTAGGCGGGGAGGTCGGACCAGGTCATTTTTCATCCTGCTGGGCTGGGGATTCTGCAACCCAAGTCCCTCCCTCCCCGCTGTCCCAATGACTCAAGGCTCCTTTCCCCTTCCTTCAGGGGACCTCTGCTCTGAGGTGAGCCTCTTGCACACTCGTGTATTCGTTGTGACTTACCTAGTCTTAAGGAAATGTAACGATCTTGCAGCTTGCTACAGACAGGATAAAAGATCAACAGCCCAGGAAAGGTGAGGAAAGCTAATGCTCTCAGGGCCCTAGGCTAAGGATGTTAGTTGGTGTGAGCTTCCCAGTAGCCTAGTTGCAAAGGGAAATCAATAGGCTCTCCTCAGGTCTGGAGCAAAGCATTGTCCGTTCAAAGAGGTGCGATTCTTCCTGCCGTTCTATCCCTCCAGAGGCATTCTCTGAGACCAGGGGCCTGCTGGGTCTGGTGGGTGTGCAGACGGTGGGTTGGGGCCCAGACTCAAGCCGCCGTGCCAGAGGCAACATTCTGGTTATCTGTGGGACCTACTGGACTTGGGACCCAGCTGCTCATGCCTCAGTTTCCTTTTCCTGTGAAATGGGGGGTGAAAATAGTTCTTGTGAGGTTTAAAATACCTTGAGCTTGCAAAGTGCTGAATGGGATCTGGGCCACAGGAGGTGCCAGGGAGAGTCTGCTAGGGCATGGTGGGGGGTGTCCCCCACGGTCTGACCCCTGGGCATCCTTGGGGTCATTGAGTTGGCACAGGGCACATGGAGGTGCCCAGGGGGTTTCAGCCTCAAACAGGAAATACCTAATAGTAATGACAGTGACGTCAGTGCTGAAGGGCATCTCATGCTAGAAACCATGTGGCATGGGGAGCTTACCCCCCAAAATCTATTAGCTTGTGCCAGTTCGGAGGTGTGGATGTTGGCCACTTCCTCACGTGTGTGTGAAGCGTTCAGAAATGAAACTTCAGCCTCTTCCCTCCAGATGTTCCCCGGGCAGAGGGAGGAGGCTTCAGGGAAGGCTTCTCAGAGGAGGTGAGCCCTGACATGGGCTTTGAGGAGGAGGGAGGTGGTGAAAACAGAGAGGGTCTTGTCTGCAGATGGAACAGAACATGCAAACCGGAGTCTGTTTTCCGTGTGGTGGGAGCTGGGTTGGAAGATCAGCTGGAGGGGTCCCCGAGTGACCAGCTGGCTGTGCCCTGGGCTTGGCTCAGTGGCAGTGGACACGCGGGAACTCTGGACAATGGCGAGTGCAAGCAGGGCTGTCTTTTAGAAGGTTGCTCTGGTGACTGGGAGAACGGATGGAGGGAGTGGCTAGAGGCGGGGTGGTGGGGAGGGCAGTGAGGCGTTGCTGCTCCGGCAGACTCTGGAAGATGCTGAGGGCGCAGGGAGGGGGGACTTAGGGGGAAGGTGAAGGCCACCGGCTGGACTACAGGGGGAGGCTTGCTGGGGCCGAGGCCCCTGTCCTTGCTGGTTGTCTGGCCCTCACCCCTTGCTCGGGCAGTGCTGGATAAATGCTTGTTTCATCAGCAAACGAAGCATCGTTTAATTAGTCAGACTCTAGAGGTGAGACCATAGCACACTTCAGAAGGAAGCCTCCTCTGGAGCAGAGATGCGCGAGGCGTCTGTCATGACGTGGTTTATTTTTCAACAATTAGCGGGATGTCTCCTGTTTCATTGCCGAGGCCCTCCTGCGTTTCCGGCCCAGGGGCTTGCGCCTTGCCCACAGCGCAGAGGCAGCCTCCGGCACGTGGGTGTGTTCGAGATGGGTTTGGAATCTGGGACGCTTTCCTCCCACAGGAGCTGTGGGATGGGGGTGGCTGGGCTTGCAGGAGGCTTGGGGCCCACAGGCCTGCATAATCCCTGCATTCACTCCTCCCGCGCCAGACCCCGTGCTGGCCTGACAGGGCAGATTTTACTTTATCCTGCTGCATCCCTATTCTCAACGATCCCCCAAACCAGCAAGCAACAGGAACAGGGACGGTGATTATATGTACTGTTAGGCTGCATCCCCCACTACAGGGAGGAACCCAGGCAGGCTTCATGGAGGAGGTGGCATTTTTGCTTCTGTCCCTCTTCATTCTTCCGTGGTACCTTACTAAGTACAAACGGGTGCATGGAATAGGGATTGAGTACATGGATCCTGGGGCCAGCTGGCTGGGTTTGAGTCCCAGTCCTACCTACTATTAGCCATGTGGCCCTGAGCAAGCTACTACATCTCGTCTGTCTCTCTCTATATGAAGGATGGGAGTAAAAGTCCACAGAGCTTTGTGTGGAATAAGTGAACTAAAGAACACGAAGTGTTTGAAGCCTCATGGCTCATAGAAGAGGCTCCACACGCCTTTTATTACCACCTGTGTCCTACGCCGGCTGCGGCCCGCCCTCGGTCACTGGGGCCTGGCAGATGCAGCTGCCCGAGGCTGCTCCTCACCTGGAGCCTGCCGTACCCCCTCCCCAGGCCTGGCGGCCCTGCCCTGCCCCCGGCCTGGCCCAGCCCAGCCCTCTGCTCTCCCCACAGGTGGGCAACCTGGGCCTCCTCTTCATGTTGCTCTTCTTTATCTACGCTGCCCTGGGCGTGGAGCTCTTTGGGAAGCTGGGTGAGTGACTCCCCACACAGCCTGGAGCTGGGGGGGCAGGGGGCACAGGTCTAGAGGACACTCCCCCCAACACACACAGTCACGTTGCAGTTTTTGTGTTCGGGAGCTGCTCCCAGCCCACGGCCCCGGGGAGGTGGCTGGCGGTCCTCAGCCAGCCCCACCCTCCCCCCGGGTGAGCAGGAGCTTTGGGAGATGCTAACTTGGGTCCTCATGCCAACCCAGGACTGTGCGGTGGACCCCTAGCTCGCAGCCCCCCACCTGCCCACCCTCCTGGAGTCACTCCCTCCAGCCCCAACTGCCCGTTCCTGAGCGGACCTGGGGCTGCCCAGGCAGCAGAGAGATGAGGCCGAGGGCCGTACTGCCCACGCCAAGCCCAGCCTCGCCCACCCATCCCCCCTCTCGGGAGCGGGTTCTGGGGGCGGGGCAGGCTCGCCTGTATGGGCCCCAGCCTGAGCGACACCACCCTGAGCCTCATTCCTCCGCCTGTGTGCTGGGCACCGGCCACACGCCCGCTGGGGCTGCCGGGAGGATTCTGAGACGAGGCTGGGCCCCCGGGGCTGGCGCAGGGGCCTGCAGCCACCCCCTCTGCCCTTGCAGTCTGCAACGATGAGAACCCGTGCGAGGGCATGAGCCGGCACGCCACCTTCGAGAACTTCGGCATGGCCTTCCTCACGCTCTTCCAGGTCTCCACCGGCGACAACTGGAACGGGATCATGAAGGTGCGGGCGGCGGCCAGGCCGGGCTTCAGGGGGCCCGGCGCCGAGGTCGGGGCTCCAGGGCCCTTGCCCGCCAGCACCCTGGCGCGAGGGGGGTACGGGGTGCGGAGGTGCACAGGGGCAGGTTCTCTGTGCCCCCCAGCCGGGCCGGCGCTCAGGCCCGGGGGCAGCGCTCTGCCCTGGGGCCGCCGTGTGGCTGGCCGGGGGCTGCGCCTCGAGCCCCGGCGCCCTGCCGCCCGCACAGGACACGCTGCGGGACTGCACGCACGACGAGCGCAGCTGCCTGAGCAGCCTGCAGTTCGTGTCGCCGCTGTACTTCGTCAGCTTCGTGCTCACGGCCCAGTTCGTGCTCATCAACGTGGTGGTGGCCGTGCTCATGAAGCACCTGGACGACAGCAACAAGGAGGCCCAGGAGGACGCCGAGATGGACGCCGAGCTCGAGCTGGAGATGGCCCACGGCCTGGGCCCCGGCCCCCGGCCGCCCGCTGCCTCCCCGGGGGCGCCGGGCCGAGGGCCCGGGGGGGCGGGCGGCGGGGGCGACGCCGAGGGCCGCCTGTGCCGGCGCTGCTACTCTCCAGCCCAGGTGGGTGCGGGCCGAGAGGGCAGCGGGGCCCCGAGGGTGGGCGCCGGCCCGGGAGGCCCCGGGCAGAGACCCCCGCGCTTTCGGACCCCTCCCGCTCAGCTGCCTGGAAGGGGGGACCCTGTCCGCCCCACCCCCGCTCCCGGGACCCAGCCGATAACCCCGCCTGTCCCCGCCCCGTCCCCGTCCGCCTAGGAGAACCTGTGGCTGGACAGCGTCTCTTTAATCATCAAGGACTCCTTGGAGGGGGAGCTGACCATCATCGACAACCTGTCCGGCTCCATCTTCCACCACTACGCCTCGCCGGCCGGCTGCGACAAGTACCAGCACGACAAGCAAGAGGTGAGGGCGGCGGGCGGGGCCCAGAGGCCCGCCGGGCTGGTGGGGCACCTGCTCGGGGCGAGTGGACAGGCCTCCGCCTTCACAGCCCACCACGACCGCCTGCTGCCAGCCCGGCCCGGCCCGCCGCTGCTCCGGCGCCGGGGCCATCTCCCCCTGCCGGGGCGGGCCTGCCGTCCATGCTCAGCACCTGTCTGGACCCCTCTGACCCCTCGTCTTTCTAGACAACTAGGCCCTGAACCTGGGGCCCCGGGCCTGTGCCACTCCTGCCCCTGGGTGACCCGAAGCCACGGCCCGCCCGCAGGTGCAGCTGGCCGAGACGGAGGCCTTCTCCCTGAACTCAGACAGGTCCTCCTCCATCCTGCTGGGCGACGACCTGAGTCTCGAGGACCCCCCAGCCGGCCCGCTCGGCCCCAGAGACGGCAAGGTCAGTAGCCCTGGGGGGCTCCCGGGCAAGGGGGTCGGCCCGCGTGGCCCGGCCTCTGCTGCCCGCTGGGACACTGCTGCTCCCCACGCGCCACTGGAGCGGCACCTGCTGTGTGCCCAGCCCTACCTCCCGCTGGTCAGAAAGGGGCGCGGGGCTCAGAGAGGTGGAGAGACTAGCCGGAGCCACACAGCGTCCAGCCCAGACAGGGCTTCAGACAGGGCTCCTGCCATCGGGGCTGCACCTGGTGGCTTTGCGTCTTTCTTTAAAAATCCGCTTAAATGGGGTTTGTCCCTGGCAGGCGAACCTCGCAGGGGACCAGAAGGCCGAAGAGAGCGGGGAGGAGCCCCATCAGGTGCGAGCACCTACTGTGTGCCAGGCATTTGCCTGCACTCATGCGCCCCCCCAGCTCTGGGCCGCGGGGTGATGTGGCCCATGTCGGGGGCTGGGGGCTCGGAGCGCCGAGGCGTGTCGCCCACACACACAGCGGGCAGCAGAGCGGCTGTGTCCGAGGTGGTGGGACCCCAGGGGCCGGCGGACCTGTGAGTCCTGCAGACCCAAGTGGGGGCTCGGCCTCAGCCTGCGAGCGCTTCACAGGCTATTCCTGCCCCCACCCCGGGGATGTGCGGGGAGTCTGGCCCCAGGTGGGGACACACCGGCCCTGCCTCTCCCTGAGGTCCCTGGGGTGCCGGGGTTCAGGACCACTGCCCTCCCCCCCTCATTGCAGGCGTCCTCCATCAGCTCGGGGAAGGCTGGGGTGTGGGGGGGGTGGATCTGCGCATCCCTCTCTGTCCCCCCGATCTCTCCCTGACAGCTGACAGCTCCTACCACCCCCTACCCAGCCCTTCCTGCACCTCCCTGCACCCCTGCATTGCTCCCCCAGACAGGATGCCGGGGTCCCTGGGTTTGGGTGGCCACAGGCTGATTTTATTCAAGTCCTAGAGGCCCATCTGCCTGGGAATGCCAATGGATTCTGGGTGCCAGAGCCAGGAGAGAGGGGCTCCTTTTCTTCTTCACGGACATGAAAACTGAGGGTCAGCAGAGGGAGGGGACCTGCCCAGCTCGGCCCGACCTCTGACGCCCTCGCCTACCTGGACATGGTGTTGGCAGGGGCTGCAGAGACACAGGAGACCCTCCATTGCCCCCGGGGGTCTCAGAGCCATGTGGGGAGTGAGTGGGAAGTTGCCTGGGGCATCAGAGGGGCTTCCTGAAGGTGGGACCCTTTCACCCGGCTTCTGGAAGATGGTGATTGCCAGGTAGAGGAGGTGAGAAAGCCATTGCAGGCAGTGAGAGTGGCCCGGGAAAAGGGCTGGAGCCTGGCATGAAGGCAGCGGTGTCAGACTGGACCTCTGTCCCCTCCTCCACTGTCCTGCTCCCCCTCCCTCCCTCTTCCTGCAGGGTGAGCCAGAGCCGCCTGAACCCGTGCATGTGGGGGATGTGGACAAATGTTTCTTCCCCTTGTCCAACACGGCCGTCTCCCCGGGGCCGGAGAACTTGCTGTGTGAGATGGAGACGATCCCCTTCAACCCTGTCCGGTCCTGGCTGAAACATGAGAGCAACCAAGGTGAGGGGTGGGAGCCCAAAGTACTGATCTTGGGTGTCAGCTCAGAGAGCTGGTTGAGTTTTCTTTCCTTAGTATTTTTTTCCCTGACTGTATTGAGTCCAGAAAGAACCAGATGAATAAAGCTGACAATGAGAGAGGGGAATGAGGTAATAATTATACTAGAAACCTGGGCCAAGGGAAGTTTCATGCTGAGCTTCCTAGGAGCTTTGGTGAAAAGGGAAACAAGCTGGCACCTGTACACCTGTTGTTATCAAGCAGAAGGAAAGTTATCGGATGACTGAAGTGTTTTTCTAGATCTGAATTTGAGGTGTTTGTCGCAAAGATCTTCACCCAAGGTGAAGATGAACAACAAAAAGCCTGGTGTCTTCAACAGTCCTTGTATAAAGTGTACGGACGATTATCCTTCGGCCCTACCCTCAGCGTCCTGCGTACTCTGGGCTTGCAGCTGGGCTGTGGGCATGCGGAGAGAGGGCAGCCCTGCCTGTCCACTCAGGCTCACCTTCACCCCCGTCCTCTTAGTGGGTGACTGGGGGTGGGGGGCGGAATGTGGTTACACATTGCTGGCTAGGGGAGGGGACAGAAAGCTGAGCTCAGCAGAAGAGAGAGACCCTGAGTCCACCCCAGATACTATTCTGGGAGGCCTTGCATTGGTGCTGGGGGTGGGGTAACTTTTTCTTTAGGGAGAGCCCTCCCTAAAGCCGGCCGCCCCTTGACAGGACGTGATGGCTGAGGTCCCAAGAACCCAGACTTCCTGACCCAGCCATGCACAGGGCCCAGAAGCCCTTCTGATGGAATGACTCGCCACCCCTGGAGTTCACCATTTAGTTGCATTTCCCTTATAACGAGATGGCGTAGAACAGGAATCCCGGGCCCTCGAGCTGTCCATCCAGTTCAGCCCGCACTAGCTCGCTCTTGCTTTGCCAGTGGGCCGCCACGGCTAGGCGAGGAGGCCGCCTTCGGGGCAGCGTCAGCTGGTCCGGCTGCCCCCTCCCTGCGGCCCACCCCCAGCTCCCTCTCCTCCCTCCCCAGCTACGCCCCGGAGCCCCTTCTCTCCGGACGCCTCCAGCCCGCTCCTGCCCATGCCGGCGGAGTTCTTCCACCCCGCGGTGTCTGCCAGCCAGAAGGGGCAGGAGAAGGGCGCAAGCACCGGGACCCTCCCCAAGATCGCCCTGCAGGGCTCCTGGGCGTCCCTGCGGTCACCAAGTGTCAACTGCACCCTCCTTCGGCAGGTAGGAGTTTGCCCGCCAGCAAGTGGGGCCTGAAGTCCGAGGAGGGGGAGGGGACGAGGCCCGCCAAGGCACAGGACACAGAGGGCTGGGGGTTTGGGGGGGTGGGACTGGGCCTGGGGGTGCTGAGACGCCACAGAAGAGGTGGCACTAGTGGCTGAAGAAATGGGCAGGGCCAGGCCTGGGGCGTCTGGGGGCAGCAGTGTGGGGGTGGCCCACTAGGGCCCCGAAGGAAGGCCAGCGGGCTGTAGCTTGAGGGGACGCGGAGAGGGTGTGGGAAGCCTCATGGGGTGATGTGTTGAGGAGCTGAGGAAGGTGCCTTGGGTGCTCTGGGCAGGTGTGAGTAGGGGCTCGGTTAGGCATGGAGGTGGGGGCAGGTGGGGGATGGGGGCTCTCAGCTGCAGTCACCTGTATAGAGAGGCCCGGGGCCACCACCTGGGCACCCAGATCACCCCCCAGGCAGGGGAGCAGGGGTGTGAGAGCTCAGGTCCAAAGGGCTGGGGAGGCAGTGGGGGGGCGGGATCCCGGAGGGTGGGGTGGTCTTTATTCCAGGGAGCCCCGGAGTGCTTTTGTGCTGGGGCCAGGGTCTGACTCGGGTTTAAGTGTGTGTGTGGGGTCTTGCTGGCCCCCCAGGACCAGGGTGTGGGCTGGGACAAGGAGCCCAGCCGGAGGCCACTGCAGGGGCCACCTTGAGAGGCCCCCAGAAGCTGCGGCAGGTGGTGGGGTGGCCTGGATGGGGGCGGGGGCGCACGGCAGAGGGCAGAAGCTGGGGTGGGGGCTCCCGAAGGGCGGGAGCGGCTGTGCGCCTGCGGGCCCCGGGGGGAGCGGGGCGGGGCGCGCCAGTGACCAGTGGCCAACTGCTGCCCCGCAGGCCACGGGCAGTGACTCGTCGCTGGAGGCCAGCCCCAGCAGCTCGGCGGGCAGCCTGCAGACCACGCTGGAGGACAGCCTGACCCTGAGCGACAGTCCGCGGCGCGCCCTGGGGCCGCCCGCGCCCGCCCTGGGCCCCCTGGCCGGCCCTTCGCCCGCGGCCTGCCGCCGCCTTAGCCTGCGGGGCCGGGGCCTGTTCAGCCGGCACGGACGGCGCGCGCACCAGCGCAGCCACAGCAGCGGCGGCTCCACGAGCCCGGGCTGCACCCACCACGACTCCATGGACCCCTCGGACGAGGAGGGCGCGGGCGGCCGGGGCGGCGCGGGCGGCGGGGGCGCGGGCAGCGAGCACTCGGAGACCCTCAGCAGCCTCTCGCTCACCTCCCTCTTCGGCCCGCCGCCCCCGCCGCCCCGCCGGTTCAGCAGCACCAGCAGCCTGGCGGCGGGCCCCGGCCGCCCCCGCGCCCCCGCCGCCCGGCCCCGCGGCCAGGCCCGGAGCCCCTCCTGGGCCGCCTGCCGCAGCAAGGACCCGCCGGGCCAGGCGGAGTCGGCCGCGGGCCTGGGCCCCTCCTCGCCGGAGCCGCCGTCCTCCGCAGAGCTGCAGCCCGGAGACCCGCCCAGCAAGAGGAAGAGATGAGGGCGCAGGGCCCGCCGGACGCCCACCCGCCCCGTCTCACCTTCTTTTACCTCAGGAGCCAGGGGGCAGACAGCAATACTTTGTCCACAAGCTGGGAAGCGCGGGCCGGCCGGCGCCAGGCTGCAGAGAGTCTGGCTGGGAGGCTCGGCCCGGCCCTGCCTATAGATATGCACATAGAGAGAGACAGACATATATATATTTATTTTTTTTACTGAGAGCCTATGACTTCCAGAAAGTGCTAAAGTTGGGGCGTGTGGGCCAGGGGCCGAGCAGGGCTTTTGCCTGATGTTTAGGTCCCAGGCCAGACCCAGCTGGGGCGGATGGTGCTGCTGGGGTGTTGGCAGTCCTGCTTCTGGAGTCTCCCCCATCGGGAGTGTCTTGGCGCTCCCCGCGAGGGTCCCGCAGCCGGCCGGGGAGACGGGCCCAGGAGGACAGGTGAAATTCAGGACGTGTTTTTCCCCCCTTTAAGAAGCAGCGCTGCTAAGGTCTGGCCCGCCCCGCGTGGTGGGGTGTCTGTCTTGTACCTGACCGTCTCGTCGTCGTGGAGTCTTTTGTAGAGGCCCCAGAGCACCCACACTCTTAGTCAACCAGTTAGGTGTCTTTCTTTAGAAAAATCAGGGGTGAGTAGTTGTATTTTCTTAGGATAGGGGTGGGGGTGGAGGGCTGCTCCAAGGCTGGGCAGGGGAGCCCAGGGGAGTCCCTGCCCCCGCGGGCACTTTGGGGGTGGGGGTGTCCGCAGCTTTGTCCCCGGAAGGCTGAGGGCGGGCACCAAGGCAGCAGGAGAGAGGAAGGGGGAAGAGGTTGTACTGGCAGGGAGATGCTTGCAGGGTTAGGGTACTTGCCTGGGCTGGCCTGGCCTGGGCATTTTCATCCAGCCCTGAGCTCAGACCATTCTAGAAGGCTGTATACTCCCCCACCCCCACCCCCAGCAATTCTACCCCCCTCCGGTGGAGTTCAGGGTCCATCGGATCCTGATGGGCTGGGCCCTGCCTGCCGCTCGCTCGGACACTCATGCCCACACCCAGCTGCTTGGCTCCGGGGCCCTCATCGCCCGCCCCCCTTCCCCAAAGTGGCCCATCAGGTGTCGTCACAGCAGTGTTTCCCAAACCGCATCGCAGACGGGTATTTTTTATTGGAATAGTTACGCATTTATTTCCCTATTTACTAGGAAAAACCCCAGTATATTGAACTGTGACTTCACAGGCCTGTTGCTCGGGTCAGGGCTACGCCTTTACGAGCGAGTGGGCTTCAGTCAGCGCAGAGGAACGGGAAGGGGGTGCTGCAGCCCCGGAGGGAGTGGGAGGGGCTGTGCTCTCAGCCACACGAACCTGGGGGCTCCTCCAACCGTGGCCCCACTGAGGGGGGTGTGCCCTCCTTCCCAGGCTGACCTTAAGGAACTAGACTTCAGGTGGGCTGGTGAGTAGGTGGGGGCGGGTGTGTCTTCCTGCCTGCCCCTCTCTGCAGGGCCCCGGGACCTGGGCTTGCAGCAGAGGAGGAGGCAAAAGCCTTCCCCTCCTTGCTGCTGGTGGGGAGGGGAGCGGGGGAGAGGGGAGGCCCTGAGAGCAGAGGCACCAGCCTGGCTGGGGCAACCACAGGGGGCACCTGAGTACCAGGAATGTAGGAAGGCCCCCTGGGTCCGAAGGCAGTGGGTCCAGGTGTCAGCCTGGCTGTGGCACTGTGGAGCTGGGCCAGCATGGCAGGCAGATCAGATTTTGCCCCTAACCCTGGGAGCCTCCCTGTGTCCGCTCTGAAGAGCAGAGGGCAGAGGTCCTTGAGGGCGCTGTAAGGGTGCCTCCTCCAGGCAGCGGCCACCAGGGCGAAGGGTCCGCGGGGAGCAGGTGGCCTGGGGGCAGTACCCTCCTGCCCTGACCCCAGAACAGCAGACTCGCCCTAGAGGCACGGGGCGGCCTGAGCGCAGAGGGAGCGGAGCCGCTGGGGCAGCGTCCTGGAGATAGGCTGGTTCCTGGGGCCCACGATCCCAGGCACGTTGGGGGAGCACACGAGCTTGATTGGCCAGAACAGGCCAAACTGGGTAAGCGCTGGGCCCCGGCGGCCCCTCTGCCTCCCATCCTGCGGCCTGCCCTGCCGTCACTAAAGCACAATCTTCCCCCAGGCGCGTGGCCAGGGAGCGAGCCGCTGGCCCGTACTCCGCGGCGGGTGTTCTGCAGAGGAGTCGCCAGCGGGCACCTCAGCGTCTGCACAGAGGGACCCAAGGACAGGCAGGGCACCCTGGCCAACCCTCTTCCTCGCCCCTGCCTGGGTTTCTCCCACCGCAGGCCGCCCCCTGAAGGAGGAGGAAGCCTGCACAGTGTCAGCCTGTCTGCCTGTCGACCCCCCAGTAACCCCGCCTCAGCCTTCTGTTTCCAGGGCCACCTCCGGGCCTCTTTGCTGCACCGTGTCAGGGCTTGGGGTCTTAGAAGCCGCTGTTTAGCCCAGATACACATACTCTTTGTCTTTGTGCAATAATCAGTGTTCCTGGCAGAGCCCGGGCCGAGCTGGGGCTGCCGCCTCCAGGAAGCCCTCGGCCTGGCCCTGCTGCTGTGACTCGCACCCCCAGTCGCTGTACAGTTTCTATGGTGTGAATGAACTTCCCTCCTAGTTGCTGATGCGCTGGTACCTGCTGGCCCAGACGGCCCGGGTGTAGAGAAACCAAGTGGCCGTTGCCACCCGTGTTGTTTTGAATAAAAACCCAGAAGCCTATTTCAGAATTTCTCTGGTGTCTGTGGCGTTCTTGTCCTCATGGGGTGGGGGCTGAGCTGAGGGAATCTTCCAGGGTTGGGTGGTTGGTGATTTCCTTGTGCTCAGGCTGTGGGTCTGGGGTCTGGGACCTAGAGAAAAGCCCCACGGAAGGGGTCCACGGGGGAGGCTTTGAGGCTGGTGGGGAGGCAAGGCCTGGCTCTCGTGCTCTGGGTGATAGGGTCACACAGGAATAAATTCTCCCCTTTGGCACTGTTTCCTAGAGACTTATGGATACGATTAGGACTATTTTGGCTGCAAAGGACAAAAACCCAACTAAAAATAAAGTCAGAGAGAGGAGGGAGGGAGGGAAAGGAGGGAGAGAGTAGTAAGAAGTTCAGAGGTGGTTTGACTTCAGGTATAGCTGGATCAAGGCTCCAGAGAGGCACTGGAATAAACCTAGTGCACCTAGTTATTTCCACCTCTTGGCTCTACTTGTTTTTGCCTTTGTTTTCTCTTCACCAAGTGACCATCATCAGCCCAGCCTTCTGGCCTGTCCGCCCATCCCCAGATCAATGAGCGCTTTTCTCCCTGACATTCTGGCAAAGTCCATGGACCCTCATCCGTTGCCTTGGGTACCTGCCTTGGAGACTCCATGCTCCAGTGACCAGGGCTGCGTGGTGGGTCTGTCCCAGGCTCTGGAATAGGGATGACTCATCTGTAGGCCTGAAAGAAAGAAAGGGGTAAATTGCCAAGGGAAACTGCAGGGAGCATGCTGGAAGGGGGCACGCAGCAAGCCCTGGGTTCCCTCACCACGGGCTCGCTTCCTGGGGTGGGGTTTGAGCAGGGTGATTCTCACTGTTGCCCTTCAGGGTGAGGCAAAAGGCCCAGAGTGGACGCTGAGAGGCGGTGAGAGGGCAGCCAAGCTGGCCGTTAGAGGGCCCGTCTGCTTCCCACCGTCCTCACGTGTCCACCTGGAGAGGGGACACAGGGACATCAGGTATGACCCCCCCAGGGCCACCGCTACCTCCCCGAAGCCCCACCCACAGAGCAGGCTGGGGCCCCGAGTCCCAAAGCAGGTCCCCTAGGCCTTGTGGCCAGAGCCTTGCTCCTCACCAGTGGGGCCTGTTCCAGCCGCCCAGTCCTGGATCTCAGACGTGAGGCAGGACCCCAGCAACCCCCAGCTCCAGCCCCGCAGGGCTACCTGCTGGGCTCCTCCAGTGGGTGCCACACTCTTAATGTGTCCGCAACGCCGAGGTGCCTGTCCCCCAACACCCATCCCCTCCTGCAGACCTGGGCCTGCCACATACTGCCCCTTGCTCTCACAGGGGCCAGGCCCTCCTCACCGCCCTTTCCCAGGCCCCCTCTCTCTGGGGGACCTGTGCCAAGCCCATGCCTCTCCTCTAGCCCAGACCATTCTCTGCTCGTCTCCTGACAGAGCGAGATTCCGAGTCTGGGCCAGGAGAAGCAGGTGTGCAGGGCCTGGCAGGGCTGAGAAGCCAGAGACCACAGGCTCACCTGGCTCATCCCCTCAGCCAACGCTGGTGACGGCGAGAACATGACTAACAGCAGCTACTGCGTCCAGGTGCTGGGGCCCGAGAAAAAAATCTGGCCTGATCCTGTTTCCAAGAATTTCCACACCAGCAGTGGGGAGATGGGCAGTGAGCAGACCCTACTCACGTGCCCAGGCCTGGCTGCAGTGGGACCAGCACGAGGGACGCAGGCTGCTGCTCGAGTGCCCCAGCGCCTGTTTCATTCCCTCTGTCCCAACTCTGTGTAAACATCACCTTGGCCTGAACCCCTGGGCCTGTCCCCGGTGTCCAGTAGATCCAAGCTCTCCTCCTGGCTAACTCATACTTATCCCTCTAGGTCTCAGCTCAAATGTCACCTCCTCCAGGAAGCCCTCCTGGCTTCTTGACTGAGTGCCCAACAGTCTGAGAACAGCCACTTTGGACCATCCTTGCATCCCAGAGCCTGCTGCCTGATCGCGCCTCAGAAAACGTCAGCTAGTACCTGTGTCTGGGAAGCAGAAGGGATTTTTAAAGACCAGCTAAGCCCTCCCCTTATTTCTCTACCCAAGGAAACGGAGATCCAGAGAGGCGGCCTGATGGACTCGGGGTTGTACAGGGAGGTGACGCAGGGGTGCTGGTCACTGTGCCCACATCGCCCCCTCTTCTGTGTGGCCTCGCACCCCCGGGGAGCAGAGGCCCGCTTTGTCTTTCTCTCCTTTACCCGTTAATAATGGGATTAAAAGCAAGTTGCTGCCAAGAAGAGAGGCTGACTTAAAAGGAAAAACCCAACCCAGGAACATTTGAGGAGAATGAAAAACTTCAGTCATCAGCACTTTTTACTTAGACCTGAATTCATGAATTTTAACCAAATAAACACTGGCATGTTAGGTATTAATATATGTACGATTATGCAAAGCCACTATTACGGCTGTAATGAAAATGAGCTTCTGACTTGGGGTGGCATTCCAGGAGGGAGGCATCCTCCCGCTCCCAGCTCGGTGACCTCGGATTGCGTTGCCATGGGAACGGGGCTGCCGTGGGAATCTGTGGACAGGAGGCTGGGCCAGTGGGGAGGGGCGGACCTGCAGATGTCGCCATGCCTGCCCCTGGGCAACGCCCCGTGTTTGGGAAGGGGCGGCGGCAAATGACCAGGGGGAGGGGGCGGGGAAGGGGCTCGGCCAGCAGCACCCAGCACCCCAGGTCCCCCACATCCTCTAGCTTTCCTTGACAGCCCTCCGGGGGGCTTTCCTCTCATCTCAGTAAACACTGGCTGCGCACCTACTAGGCGCCAGGCCTGTGCGGAGGCGCAGCGTGGCAGGCCCCTGTGCAGAGACTTGTGAGTTGGCGGGCTCAGAGCCTGCCAGTGCCGGGGAGGCCACGGGGCTGGCGGAACAGGCCACGCCAGGCCTCCACCGGAGAGGTGGGGGAGGAGACTCTTTCCACCTGGGTGTTTGGGGAAGGCCAGCAGAGGACAGGGGAAGGGAAAGACGCATCCCTCGGAGAGCGGAGCTGTCAGGAAAACACAGGGCACCCAGTTCCGCTTCCATTCCAGGTAAACCATGAGTATCTTTTGGTGTAAGTCTATCCCCCCCACTCTCTGGGATATACGAACACTAAAGCACGAGCTGTCCGTCCTCTGCAATTCGATTCTCCTGTGCTACATTGGCAAGCCTCCCGGGGAGCAGACTGGCCCAGGCAGAGCCGGCCCACACCTGACGGGCCCTGCTCCCCCCAAGGCTGCTGGGTCCCCACTGCCCGCCTGGGGCAGGAGGGGATCTAAGGAAACACTGACTCGCCTCTGCGGAACCCCAGGACAGGCAGGAGCCAGAGGCCTGGCGCTCAGGCCCCCAGCCCTGCCCTGCGTGGCCACTTCCCCCCACTTCTTCTTGGGCTCCTGCCCCTCAGCCTCACCCCTGTAACAGGGTGGTCCCCAGGAGGAAGGGTGTGTCCCAGGTTCCCTGTCCCACCCAAGGTAGGTGGAACTGAGCAGGATATAAGAAGCTGAGGAGAGAGACAGGTCAGACACACAGAGGAGACAGAACACACAGACAGAAGACAGGAGGAGACGGAAGAAGGATGGAGGCCGGAGAGGCCCAAGGAGCAGAGAGACTTGTAAAGAAGCTGCACTGGCCTGGACTGACTGAAAGAGATGTGGGTGAGAGACGTGTGGGGAAGTTAACGATGGCTGTGTTGATTTTGGCTTTGATTTTGTTCAGTTCCTCTCAGAATTGTCTGACGGTTTCTGACCCTTTTGGATGGGTCCCTGCTGAGAGGTATTTTGGCTCCTCCCAGAATTGTGTGGCTGTTTCTGACCCTTATGTGTGGGTCCCTGCCAAACGCTGTTCCAGACTTGTGGCAGGCTTTCGGGACTTGCTTTGGGCCAATCCCGTTTGGGTGGACTTGTACCCACGAGGAGTTGGGTAACATGGGGTGCTCGACTTAGAAAATATATTCTTTGTCTTCCCTGTTCTTTCTAGTTGTATTAAAGTCTGTTTTCCCAAAAGGTCCTATATGTTTTGTATTGATGCGGCGGATGGCAGAACCCATTTAGTACAGGGCAGGTCTGGGGTTTCGGGGGTGCCTCTCTCCCTGCCCTGTAACACCCCCAGGTCTGGTGTCACTGTCTCAAGAGGCCTTCCTTTCCTCCAGGCTGTCCCCATGTCCTGCTGACTTGTTTTTTAAGAGCCACAAATATTTTTTTACAAAGGGAAGATGGACATACTAATGCGGTTCTGCTAATGCTAAGCTGCCTGACTAACCACCATTTAGTTATCTGCAAGCTCTGCTTTCCTTCCCAAGGTCAAGTACTGCCCGGTCAATCAGCTTTAGGAGCCCAACCCTACAAGGTGCCTTTCATCTTCTAAGCAGATCACTTAGGGGGAGGGAATGCGTCACAAGGTATGACCGGGAACGCCGGGGAGGGGGCTGAGGACCTATACAGGACAAAGGACCCCAGAAGCTGATCTAAGGGACGCCTTGTTGATAGGACTGAATCCTTGGCTGGGGAATTTAAGGCTTGACCTCTGTGACTCATCAACCTGAGAAGATCATCTTGGAGAACAGATGCACACGCCCTGATGCTGATGCTACTATAGATAATAGATACACCCTTTCATCTACTTTTGCTCTTCCCCTTTTTTCCTCTTTATGCTCATACTGATGTAATCCCACTGCCCACTTATAATGCATAAAAGACCCACCAAAATGAAATAAACGAGAGACTTGCACCAGGACAAGTGACTATTTCCTGCCTCATCATACGCCGACGCCTCCCCTCCTTTTGGGAACCCCAATCTGGCTGGAGCTGGACTCCGGCAACATACGCTCAGACTGACCATTTCAACCACCTTCGAGGCGCACAGCCAGGCGCAGCCCCGGCACTGCTGTGCCACTGTCACCACCAGCGTCCCTGCGGCTTTTCATCCGTTCACACTGAAACTCCGTGTCCCCTAAAGCCTGCTCCCACCCCAGAGCCCCTGGCACCCCACCTCCCTTTCTGTCTCCATGAACTCGAATACTCCGGAGGCCCACGTGGGAGGAATCCCGCAGGCTGGTCCTTGCGTCTGACTTACCCACTGGCCTCCCCGCCCAGGTCCATCTGCACCGCGGCCCGTGGCGGGGCTTCCTCCCTAAGCGGAGGATGTGCCGTTGCATGGACACACCAAATGTGTTTACCTGTCGCAGGGCACCAGGGTCCGGCGGGCCAGGCTGGTGGCCCGGGGCCCAGGGAGGGGGGACCTGCAGCATGGCAGCCCGCCTGGTTTCTGTTCCAGCCTGAGTGGCGGCCTGGCTGCTGTTCCAGCCTGAGTGGCGGCCTGGCTGCTTCAGAGCCTGCCCCCTTGGTCCTCGCTGCTGCCACAGCCTCCACCCTTCTCTGCCTCTCCATCGCTGTCAGTCCGTCCCTCTCTGTGTCTGTCTCTGTCCCTCTCTTTTTGAACTCCCGTCCTCCATCTGTCTCTGTCTCTCTGGCTGGCCCCATCTCCCTCCATCTCTGGTTCTCTGTTGATTTCCTGGCTATTCTATGCTCATTCCCGAGAACAGAGCGCACCTTCCAGGCTGGCCCCCCAGACAGCCCTCGGAGCTCAGCAGCCCCCACAGGCGGGTCCCCAGTGGGCCAAGGAACGACCCAGGGCCTGGCCTGGATTCTGCACTTTTCTGCTTACACGTGCATTTGTTTCCGTGCAGGGAAGGCAGCTGGCCCTGCCTCCTGGCGCCACGCTCCGTGGCTCTTTCCAACGAGCAAGAAATGGCAGAATTGACGCCTCACTTCTGAGAGGAGACGGTGAAGAAGCTCTGGTTTTGATACAGGGCAGTAAAGGGGCACTGAAGCAGCCAAGGACACTGCCCAAAGAGTTCACCGGCCACTGTCTGAGTTCTTCACCCGCACGCACAATGGCGAGACCACTCAGGCTCAGAGAACAACAATAATGGGATTTATTTAACAAACCAGGGAAAACAAAGTTACTGAGGCCAAAAATGGCCGTTGACCGCACCTGAAGCCGTGCCTGGCGTTTTAAAGTCTAATAAACAAACGCCCCCAAGATGGCGTCTTCCCGCCACTGCTGGCCAGGAGCACGCAGCAGCCAGACTACAGCTGGCCTCCAACTCGCAAGACAGAGACACAACGGGAGATGCTCCCCGAGCTGGCGAGACGCCCCAGTGTAGCACCAACAAGCCACACTCAAAACAGAAGCTGCAGTGGGCGAACAACCCGACCTGTGGCCACACTCACGGCTCAGCAGGTGCCCGCCCCGGGTCTCCACCTTCCCCTCCAGGCTATGACAGTGTTACAGGGCGACCCCGATATAAAATGGGGTGCCTGCCTGCAGGTCCTCACCTGTGCTCTTCAAAAAGGGACTTACAGTAAGACACAACTGCAGGCACGCACACTAACACTAAAAAAAGGTTTATTTACTAAAGGAAGGGGGAAAAGAAAGAATAAACTGGTGAATGCTCCTACCTGTTCCGCTGAGCTGGAATCCCAAATGCACACTGAAACCCCGCGACCACACAAAACGGCCCCCCGGCACATCTGGTTATATTTCCAACATGGCCGCTCAATTCCACCCTCAGTTCCCAGCGTCCTCCCTTTGGTGATGGTGGCATTATGGGATTTGTAGTCCTTGGTGTCTTGGATGGCTCTGGTCTGAGGTGGGGGTGGGGTCTGTAAAAAGCTGTATGTGGCGTTTGTTCAGGGCAACCTTTCTCCCCCAACAACAGCAGCAAGATCGGGGACAGTTTCAGTCTCTCGGCTACTGGCAAAGCCTCCGAAATTTTCCTCTCTGAGCTTGGCTGCTGGAAGCTTCTCCACGTCCTTCAGAGGCCCACAACAGCCTTCTGGAAGATCTGCGTGGTGGGGGCAGAAATCGCTGACCCCAGAATCACTGAAGATGCAAAAACAGCGCTGGGGGCTGCTCCTGCAGTCCCTTATATTTCTGCATATATTTCTCATCAGAGCCTCCACCCGGCACGTACTCTGTTCCCTTTTTCCTTGGAGCTCTCCATGCTCACCAGCATCGCCCTCCAGGCGGCGCCACCTGTAGCAGTCTTTGGCTTCAGCCCCACCCCATTACAGTTTTATCTTTATTTTTTTAGTATTTTATTTCTTTATTCTGCAGAAGAAAGGGGTGTAGGCCAGAGGTGCATGGGGTGAGTGGATTCACCAGAGACAGAGTGGGGAGGAGAACAGGTGGATCCACTGAAATACACTGCTGAGGGGAGTAGCGGACGAGGCAGGAGAGGTCTGCTGCCCCATGTGGGTCAGCTCCCTGGCTGGGGATTGAACTCATGTTGCAGTGGCTGCCAGTAGCTTCATAGTGCTGAGACTTAACCCCTAGGCCACCAGGGAGGCCCCTGATAGTCCCATCTTTCAAGCCCTGCCTTAGCCCCTCACCTCCCTTACAGGCTCTGAGGGAGCCAGGCATCCATGTCTGAGCCGCACTGTGGAGGGCCTGTGACCAGGCCTGGAAAGTCACCTCCCTTCTGGTGTGGGGTCCCCAGGATGCTTCCGCTGACACCCCTGGAGGAGCTCACTGGCGGCTTGCAGTGTAGCATTAGGGAGACCCCAAGCCAGAGGGCCCACTCAGCCCCGCCTGCTCCCAACCCACAGACTTGAGGTCAGAAGTGCTGCTTCCTTTTCCTTTCCCTTTTTTTCCTTTAAGTGTTGCTGTTTTAAGCTGCTAAATTTTGGAGAAATTTGTTAAGTCGTCGCGGAAACTGCAAAGTGCACACTGTCCGGTGTTATGGAATCATGTCCTGTGAAGTCCAATGCCCAGCAGAGTGAATGCACGGTCGAAAGAAAACAGGAGAACAGGGCTTCCCTGGTGGCACAGCTGCGCTATAGAGTTGTCGGCAGCAGAGATGCGAGTTCGGTGCCCGGCCAGAGAGATTCCCACGTGGTGCAGCAGACCTCTCCTGCCTCGCCAGCTGCTCCCCTCAGCAGTGTGTTTCCGTCGATCTGCCTGCTCTGCTCCCCACTCTGTCTCTGGTGATCCCTCTTGCCGCCCCATGCCTCTGGCCTGTACCCCAGCTTGTATGCGTAAATAAATAAATTTGGGGAAAAAAACACACGAGAACAGGGTCCTCATGCGAGGGGCAGAGAGGCGAGTGGAGGGGGAGGCAGCTTCTGGGGGCGGGGGGCGGGGGGCCCTTTATTCTGCCAGGAGATTGCGTCACACGGGTCTGCGCACTTGTCAAACCAGCAAATGGCTTTCAAGATTTGTGCATCTCGTCGTGGGTGATTTTACATTCCAAACGATGAAGCCTGAAGCATTTAGGGGCAGCTACTGATGTGATCAATTTACTTTGAAATGCATCAAAAAGCTGAGGTGGATGGATGGGTAAGTGGTAAGAAAGGCTTATGGAGTGTAAGTGGTAGATTCTACCATTCTTGTATATGGGTGTTCACTGCAAGTTCTTTCAACTTTGCTGCCTGTGAAAATTTCATAACAACATCTTGAAAAAAATCACTTAGCAAATACTCAGGGAGTGCTTAATGGGAGAAAATTAGAATAATAGCTCCGTGTTCTGGATGGTGATTCTGATCAGGCTTTATTATGTGCTGGGCCTCCGGCGTGGCTCTTGCCCTGTGTTATCTCACGGCATCCTCACAGCCAGCCCACAAGGAAGCAAGGCCGTTCCTGATTTACAGATGGGAAAACTGAGGCTCCAAGGGGCTCCCTGGATCAAGCCGTGTGGATAAGGAAGTGGCAGAGCTGGGCCTTCTCCGGGTTTAAGGGCTCAGAGGATTGAGCTGTGTCGGCCTCTGGGCCTCAGTTTCCCCATCTCAGAAGGGGAGGTGAAATCGGGGAACTGGGGTTACATTTCTAGGAGGTCTGCTCTGCGCAGGCCCATGTTGCAGACGCGGAGGCTTGTGGGATTTGCCGTGATCCCCCAGGACCCCCGTCCCCCACCAGAGCCTGCACACAGAAGGCCAGGGCCCAGGGCCCGGGTGCTACTCCCTCGGGGCCTGTGGCTTGGACGCCTGGCTGGGTTTCGGGGGCTTTGTGCCCACAACGAGGGCCCCACACCGGAAGTGACCTGGGTAGGGGTGACGAGGCCTCAGTGCTCCCTAGGAAGGTGCCGCTCAGCCTGACCCGGCAGGAGAGCCCCAAATTCTGCTTCTGGAAGTAGTGACAGGACACAGAACTGCTCCCCTGAGAGCACCTGCCGTGTGCGTGTTTGTTGGGCCACTTCCAGCTGGTTAAGAGGAAGAAGGGAGAAGAAGAGAGCACCCCATGAGCTTGCACCCCTGGGCCTTTCTCTGGGCTTTGTCCCCCAGTGCCTCCCTGCCGCCTGAGTCACCTTGCTGTCCCTCTCCCCGCAGGCCTGGGGTTGGTGTCAGCCATTGCCCCACAAGTTTCCCAGCCAGCAGGGCCAGGGAAGGGACAAGAGGGGAAACTGGGGGGCTGGGCACAGAGGCGCTGATGCTAGGGGAGCACTTTCCCTGCCCCTGGGGCTCCCTGGCTATTATTCCCACCCCTGGGGACAAGGAAGAGGCGGCTGATGGTCAGGTGACCTGCCCAGGCAGCCAGCGTCCCCGGGGCTCCGGCCCTGGCCCACCAGCTCCCTCCCGCTGGCTCCCCGTGGGCTCTGCGTCCACTCAAGCCTCATCAATGGACTGTGTCCACAGCTCTCCCGCGGCTCTTAATCCTCAGAACACCGACAGGTGACCAGAGGGAGCAGCTCAGTGGATGACCGTTTCCCTTGCAGTGGCCAAAATAGGTCCCCGCCGAGGGCAGAGGGCTGGACCGAGCTGCAGGAGATGCAGGAGTTGAACGAGGATGCTGTGGGCTGGCGTGACCCTCTGCAGCCGTGGGGGGCCCCTCTGCAGCGAGGGATGGAGACGGGCGGGACCCCAGCCCGAGCAGGCCTCCTCTTCCCCGAGACTCATGTCCTGCCGCATGGGGGGCGGGGGAGGCAGATGATGGCTTTTGAAGTGGCACTTCGTTTGCCAGGAACCTGGCCTCCCGGGCAGCACGGCAGGGATGCTGAGCAGGCACCAGCCCCTAGCGGGGGAGGAGGGGCTCACAGGCAGATGGGGTGCCCTCTCCTGGCTCCTGGCTCAGGGAGCTCTTCCGGGGCAGAGGTCAGCAGGGGCCCCCCTTCCCTGATCTCCTCCCTGCCCCCACCTGTCCCTGCAGTTGCCATGGTATGGGGGCTGCTTGGACCTTTTTGGGGGGTGGGGGACGGGAGGCCCAGGATGGGGACGGGCACATGCAGAAGAGCCTGTTCAGGGCAATCCCCAAAGCAGACTGCGGGGGTGTCTGGCCTGCCCTGTGCGGGTTCCCTCGGCTCCCTCTGTCCTCTCCGCTGCTGCGTGTCGGGCGTCGGGTGTGGAGCTGAATCCCCGGAGACACAATGAACTGCAAGACAGGCCTGCCGCTCCCCGTGGGTGCACGGGGGCCTGAGTGAGGGCTGTGGGTGCCGAGGGGGCCAGGCTGGTGAGAGACCAAGAGCGAGACAGAGACAGAGAGACAGAGAGGCAGAGACACAGAGAGAGAGAGAGAGAGAGGAAGAGAGACAGAGACGTATTTTGAGGGGTCAGCTGTGTGGCCCTCGGTGCCAGCCTGTAGGCACATTCCTTATTGTCCAGAAGCCTCCACTTTTGCTCTTAGGACCTTCAGCTGGTGGGCTGAGGCCCACGCGCATTGCCGGGGTGCTCTCGCTGCTCAGAGTCAGCTGGCTGGAAATGTAGCCGCGGCCCCCCAGGGTCTTCGGAGCAACGTCCAGTGGTTTTTGACCAAGCACCTGGGCATCGCGCCCCAGCCCGGGCACCCTGCTGCTCTCGGCCTGCGGGCCACGGGCACGTCTCGGGGCTGCCGGAGGAGCAGGGAGGTGCGTGCCGCTGCCAGCCTCGGCCCTTCCCCGTCCCGCGGGCTGGGTGGGGTCCAGAGCCTGTTCTTTGACCCCCGTCCCTGCAGACCCTGCCCCAGCCGCCCATGCAGGCCGCCCCCCGGAGAGGACCCCCTGCCCCATCACAGGCCTGCGGCTCTCGGGCGCGTGCTTGCCCGGGGCAGCCCAGGACGTCGGTGCCGAGCAGGGCGCTGCTGGGGCTCCCTGCGCGGCCTCCCCTGCCAGCGGGCTGGGCTGCCCACGGCGTCCTGCCTGCTCCGCCCTGGTCTCTGTCTCCAGGGCGATGGACGGCGGGGTCTAGCCCCAGAACCCCAGGCTGAACGGACCCTTGCTGAACCCCGCAACCTGTCCCCAACCCCACTGCGGCCATCACCCTCTTGTCCCGGGGTCCCCTGTCTGTGACACCCCGGACCCCCTCGAGAGCAGTGCCGTGTCTGAGTGGCCAGGGGCTCTGTGGCCAATGCTGGACCTACCGGGGCTGTGGCGAGGCAGCGAGCCGCCTGGCGGTACCTGCACAGCCGCGGACCCCTGGGCTCCGGGCCCCACCGTGCTGCCTCCTGAGCCCAGATCAAAACCCTGAAGGCCCGAGCCCTGCAAAGCCTCGCAGGAAATGCCAAACCGAGGCCAACGAGCTGGGAGACTAATCTGGCAACGCTGCGGGCCGGTGTTTAAGGAACATTAGCTGCTGTGGCCCTTTCCTGCTCGGTGACTTCAGAAACAGCGGCGGATCTCCTCCCAGCGGGGATGAGGGACAGAGGCACAGCCGGCTGGGTCCTGGGGGAAGTTTCCACACCCGACCTGGGAACGGTCGCATGGCTGCCCTTAGCTGCAAAGGGGCTGGGGATGGGGTGCAGCCGGCACCCCAAAGGAAGAAGAAATGGCTTGGTGAACAGTGAGGTCTGTTCTGCTCTAGTCAGATCTTGCGGGGAGGGCAGGGGACATTGTCTTGCTATAAAACACCTAGAAATGCAGTTCCCATGGCTTTCCTACTCAATGCAGGTTTGCAAGGAAGCATGGGAAAGTCCCAAGAGTCAGAAATGACCAGGGAGCTGATGCCAGAAAGGGGGAGCAAATGCTGACCTCCAGATGCCCTAGGGACACTGGCCTGTCACAGGAGCCTAGGACTGTGGGCTTCAACGCGATGCAGGGAACTGAAGTGGGGGCCCCTCCAGGGTCCCACGGAGTAAGTCAGTTTCACAGTCTCAAACTGCAAAGCACAGGAGAAAACCATCCAAGATGAGTCAGAGTCCGCCCAAGCCACACATGCAAAACTAGATCAAAGGCTCTGATGTCTGAATGATCAGAACGAGAGTGAAAATAAGTGTTCGATGTGTGTAAAGAAAGAAGAACTGAGAACATGGGCCAGGGAACAAAAAGACTCCAACTGTAATCAGAGAGATGTGAAAAAACCAAGCAGAACTTCTAGAAGTGAAGACAGGTAATGACTGAACAGGAAACTCAGTGGCGGGTGGAACAGCAAACAGAGGTGCAGGCGGGGTTGGGTGGGCAGGGACAGGGGCTGCACCTGCCGGACAGCACACAGGTGCGACTGAGGGGCCCCCCTGGGGAAGGCGAGGAGGCAGCGAAGCAATGAGAGGGGAGACGCAGGTTAGGTCAAGCCACCTGCTGGGAGCTGCGGAGAACAGAGAGAAGGCTCGAGAGTCGTGACTCAAGCACCACGATGGCTGAGGAGTCTCACGAATTTCGGTTCCAGGAGCACAAGAAATCCCACTAACAGAATAAAAAAAAAATAACCAAAAAACAAGCCCATGCCTGCCCTACGGCAGTGGGAGTAGCAAAGAGATTTCCCGAGGAGTCGGAGAGAAGAGACCGGGGCCCTGAATGGGCACTCAGTGGCAGGAGCTCCTGGACAGCGAGAGGAGGGGCTGGGGGCTCTGGCATCCAACCCTCAAACACACAAGAAAATAATTGTCCACCTGGAATCTGTACCTAGTGAAAATGCCTTTCAAGAACAGATGAAGAGGCCTCCCTGGTGGCGCAAGGGTTAAGTCTCAGCACCATGAAGCTCTTGCACCCACCGCAGCACGAGTTCGATCCCCGCCAGGGAGCTTCCCACATGGCGCAGCAGAACTCTCGTCTCCGGCCTCGCCTGCTGCTCCCCTCAGCAGTGGATTTCAGTGGATCCGCCTATTCTGCTCCCCACTCTGTCTCTGGTGAATCCTCTCGCCCCACCCCTCTGGCCTACACCCCACCCTGTATGCATAAATAAATCTTAAAAAAAAAAAAAAAGAACAGACAAGACATCTTCAGACCAAGCTGGGAGAGCCCAGCCCTCGCCCTCACGAGGCCACTTCTGAAGGGAAGTGCTTCTGGCAGGAGTGGGGAGCACAGGTGCTCACGCCCCAGAGGACCCCCAAGGACTGCTCCCTCCCACCCCCCAACACCCAACACGCCTCGCCTGGGGGGTGAAAACAGGTAAACGCCCCACAGGACCCTTGCCTTTCCCTTGAGGGTTATTTCCAAACTGTCAGGAGGAATACTAAACACGAAATTCTTCCGGAAATATTTCCTTCTTCGCCTCTGCCCCACGGCCTCCTCCTGCCGATGGTTGAGGTCCTGCACTGAGCTGGGAAAATGCCTTCCGACGCTAGACTCCCGGCCAAGGGAGAGAACCTGCTGGTTTTCCAGCACCCCATCCAGTGGTTCTCTCCTGAGTGTCCTGGGGGGCTCCTCATGCTGCCCCACCCCCACCAGCAGAATGAGGATGGGGCCTGAGACCCTGCTGCCTCCAGCCCACAGTCTGGGCGTCACTGCTTGAGCCTAATGATCCCCAAGTCTCCCGTCTGTTGCAGGGTGAACACCCCTCCTCCAGGAAGTCTTCCAGCATGCACATCTCAAAGACCGCGTTATTCATCGTCACCTCCTCAGAACAGAGCAGGTGCTGAATCACTTTTAGTTCAATGACCGACTATGAATCT
>PVIJ01009508.1:37889-66477 GCA_004024925.1 Scalopus aquaticus | reverse complement strand
AGGGAGGGTGGGTCCTCTCGGGTCTCACCTGAGCAGACAAGGTGAACAGCCCCGCGGTGGCGGCAGGTGCCTCCTGGACAGGGCGCCCTGGGGCAGAACCAGAGGCCCGGCTCCTGCCCCCCACACCAGAACTCCTCAGGCCAGACCCGTCCATCTGACTCTCGGCCCCCCAGGACAGACGCAGCCTTGCCGCACCCCAGCTGCGCACAGATGACCTGGGCGGTGGCAGATGTGAAGTTCCCGTCAGACACTGGGGTCCAGTCCCCTCTGGAATGCACTTCCACTCGCCCCGAGCAGGGCCCGGCCCCTCCAGCCAGACGCGCAGACAATCCTAGAGAAAAGAAAAAACAATCTTTGACAAAGGAGGAAAGAATATGCAATGGAAAAGGACAGTTTTTTCAATAAATAGTGCTGGGAAAACTGGACCACCACATGCAAAAGAATGAAACTAGACTACTACCTCACACCCTGCACAAAAACCAACTCAAAATAGATAAAAGAGTTGAACATAAGACTTGCACCCATAAAATATGTAGAAGAAAATGTAGGCAAAACACTACATGACATGTCATGACATCTCAGTAACGTCTTTGAAGACTCATCCCCACAGCAAAGAAAGTGAAGGAAAAGATAAACAGTTGAGAATACCTCAAACTAAAGAGCTTCTGTACAGCAAAAGAGACATTAAGCAAAACAAAGAGACACCCTACTGATGGGGAGAAAATTTTTGCACTTTGTACAACTGATAAGGGACTGGTCACAAAGATCTACAAAGAGCTCACATGACTCAACAAAAAGTAAGCAATCCAGTCAAAAAAATGGGCAGAAGAGCTAAAAAGACACTTCTAAGAAGAAAGGTAAATGGCCAAAATGCATATGAAAACAAATGTTTATCCCTCATAATCAGGGAAATGCAAATCAAAACCACAGTGAGATACCACTTTATACCTGTGAGATGGCAGATATTAAAAAACTAGCAACAACAAATGTTGGCGAGAATGTGGAGAAAAGGAACTCTCCTACCCTGCTGGTGGGAATGCATACTGGTCCAACCACTATGGAAAGCTGTGTAGAGATTCATCAGACTACTAAAAATGGAGCTACCCTATGACATGACCCAGCAATTCCACTCCTAGAAATCCTCCCAAAGGACACAAAAACATTAATTCAAAAGGATCCCTGCACCCCTATGTTTACTGCAGCACTATTTACAATAGCTAAGATATGGAAACAACCCAAATGCCTAAAAATAAATGACTGGATCAAGGAGAAGTGGTACATATACACAATGGAATACTATTCAGCAATCAGAAAGATAAACTCATGCCATTTACAGCAACATGGATGGAACTAGAAGGGATTATGCTCAGTGAAATAAGTCAGAAAGAAAAAGAAAAATATCAGATGGTTTCACTTATAGGAGGAACACAGGAGAACCAAAGAAAGGATCAGGGAAAAAAATAGTAACAGAAAAAACAATAAAACTAAACTGACAACTATAAATCAGAAACATTCTGCGGGGGGGAGGGGAGAAGGATCAAAAGGAGGGCAGGAAGAGCACAGGGACTATGGTGATGGTGCAGGGGTGAACTGGTGATGGAAATTCTAGGGGGACTACACCTGGGAAAAGAAAGCAGACATTGTACAAAAATGAGCAATGATGTAAAACATATTTAAAAAATAAAGATCTTTGAGCACCAAAAAAAAAAAAAAAGGAGAGTGAGAGAAAAAAAACAGAGAACAAGCACACCATAATTTGGAGAGATCCAAATTGCAAAACCCTCAATATGAACATAACACATAAGTATTTGGAGAAAACACTTGTTGAATAATTTTTAGCGTATTTCATCACCCTGTTCTCCTCACCTACCAACTAACCCTGCCATCCTTCCCCACTTCTCCAACCTCAGACAAACAAAAACAGTCTTAAAAGATAAAGATGGATAGAAAATAAAAAAGAGAAGCAAGTGCTGAAGACATGGAGTATGGATGGGGTATGTGATAAGTAATGGTGGGATCTCAGCAAGCTTTGAAACTAAAAGAAGAAGGCCAAAATAAAACCTCATCATTAGTCATTCAAGAAATACATTTCGAAGGGAATGAAAGCACAATGAAAATGTATTAATTCATAAAGTACAGTTTCTTGATTCCAAATGATTGTTGCTGGAGTTCTGGTAAAGGACTGTCCAATGATATCCGAGAACATTCTTAAGCTTTGCAAAAAAAAGAGAAATATGTAACCCATAACAAATATTTTTAAAAGAATAATCATTAAGAACAGATTCACAAATTACAGAGATGATTGAATTGCCAGACGAGGTTTTAAAGCAATAGTATAAATTACACACACACACACAAAGTAAAATAAAAAGCTACCAAAAAATTAAATGGTTCTTCTACAGCTGTAAAATACAACATCTGGAATGAAAAATTATCTGGATTAACTTAACAAAATATTAGACACTTCAAAATAAAAGAATTGTGAAGTTAAGCACATAGCAATAGAGACTATGCAAACTGAAACACAAAGAAAAGGGAGGGCAGAAAAATATGAATGAAAATACAATGGCATGTGGGATAATTTATCAAAACATAGATTAAAAATGTATGTATAGGGCCTCCCTGGTGGTGCAGCGGTTAAGCGCTGCACTATGGAGCTGTCAGCAGCTGAGACACGAGTTCGACACCCAGCCAGGGAGAGTCCCACAGAGAGCAGCAGACCTCTCCTGCCTGGCCCGCTGCTCCCCTCAGCAGTGTATTTCCGTCGCTCTGCTTGTTCTGCTCCCCACTCTGTCTCTGGTGAATACTCTCGCCACCTCACACCTCTGGCCTGTACCCCAGCTTGTATGTATAAACAAATAAATCTTTTTTTAAAATGTATGTGTATTTAGAATTTCTGAGTAAGAAATGAATAGAGAAATTTGAAGAAATAATAAGTGAAATTTTTCCAAATGTAATGAAAACTATAAACTCACTGATCCAAGAAACTAAACTCCAAGAAAATATATAAAGAAAACAATCTCAATGAACTCAATATTGCTGGAGTCCAGTGATAAAGGAAAAAAATTTTAAAACAGGGAAAACTGACATATAAAGGAGAGCAAAGGAAAGTATTACTGACTCCTTGTTAGGGACAACGCTTGCCAGATGACAATGTAAAAATCTCTTTAAAATACTAGGGGAAAAACTGCCAACCTGGAATTTAGTCATCTGTGAAAATACAAATCAAAACTGAATGGAACTGAATGATATCGAGTAGATGATAGAATTTGAGATCTCCCCAATGCTACACAAAAAAATTACTTCACAAAATTTCTTTAAGCTAAAAGAAAGTGAAAACATTTAAAAATTAGTCTATCCGAAATATAAAGACTGCTGTAAATGATAAATCCATGAAAAAAATGGCAAAAAAAAAACCTTTTTCTCATTTTTAAAATAATATAATAGGGCCTCCCTGGTGGCGCAGCGGTTAAGCACTGAGCTGTGGAGCTGTTGGCAGCAGCGATGCGAGTTCGATGCCCAGCCGGGGAGATTCCCACATGGCGTGGCAGACCTCTCCTGCCTGCCCTCTGCTCCCCTCAGTAGTGTATTTCCTTTGATCTGCCTGTTCTGCTCCCCCCTCTGTCTCTGGTGAACCCTCTCGCCGCCCCACATTCTGGCCTGTACTCCCACTTGTATGCATAAATAATCTTTTAAAAAAAATAGAATAGTGGGCAAAATTAAAAGCAATTTATTAAAATTAAAAGCAATAGGACATAATACATTTTTTGAGTAAAATGTACAACAATAGCAAAAACGATAAGAATAGGGAAATTAAAGTATACTGCGGTAAAATCTCATATGTTAAATGATATATGATATCATTTGATGGTAAAATATGATTTGATTTAAACATTAACTCTTGAAAAATGGTATAGCTAAGAAATCTACCCAATGGACACAAAAACATTAATCCAAAAGGAAACGCACTCCTATGTTTATTGCATCACTATTTATAAGAGCTAAGATGTGGAAACAGCCTAAATGTCTAAAAGCAGATGACTGGATCAGGAAGATGTAGTACATCGACAAAATGGAATACTACTCAGCAATCAAAAAGATAAACACATGCCATTTGCAGCAACATGGATGGAGCTGGAAGGGATTATGCGCAATGAAATAAGCCAGAAGGAAAAAGAAAAATATCAGATGGTTTCACTTACAGGAGGAATGGCGGGGGGCGGGGGGGGAACCAAACAAGGGATCAGGAAAAAAAAGACAAAACTAGTAGGCAAACTATAAATCAGCAACATTCGGCTGAGAAGAGGGAGGGAGAGGGATCAAAACAGGGAAGGGAAGAGCACAAGAGCCTACGGGGATGGTTCACGGGTGACTTGGTAGGAACTTTACAGGGACTACGCCTGAGAGGACAAATCAAACATTGTACAAAAATGAACAATGATACAAATATATATATATATATATATATATATATATATATATATATATATACACAAATCTTTTAAAATGGCATAGCTAATAAGACAATAGAGTAAATAAAACAGAATTTAAAAATACTCAAAGATTAAAATAGGGACAAATGATTCATAGGCAAATAGGAAGCTGATACACTTAAACCCAATCATATCAACAGTAACTTTAAATTTACACGATTACATTCCCAAAGGATTTCATTCTCTCCGTTTCCCACCTGCTTTGCTCGGCCTGTTCCC
Source organism: Scalopus aquaticus (assembly GCA_004024925.1). Lineage (NCBI taxonomy): Eukaryota > Metazoa > Chordata > Mammalia > Eulipotyphla > Talpidae > Scalopus > Scalopus aquaticus. The sequence goes on along the minus strand of PVIJ01009508.1, from coordinate 61,765 downwards.
TTCGTGCTGCCACCAAGCGGCCCCCACTGCATGTGGTGCCTGTCCCTCTGGGGCCTGTGAGTTTGCTAAACCGTTTTTCTTCTCCTGAGTCCCCTCTTGCGACCGTCTCACTAGGGGCTGTAGAACAGCTAACGTGATGCAGCTGATTTCATGCAGATGAAATTAGCAGGTGGACCTGTACAAAACTTTCACCTCGTTTCCCTGCCTCTTATGACACACCAGAGACCTGAAGGGCCGTGAGCGCAGTCTGGAGCGTCTCCTGCACGGCCACACATGCCCTTACGCGCCCCGGAGCACCTCTAGGAGCCGAGGACTGAGTCTTCCCCCAGCGCGCTCTAGTCTGTTCCTGTATTTTCGGTTATTCTGGCAATGAGGTTGAGGCTTTTCCTCCGGGGGTTCCCTGCCGGACCAAACAGGTCTTACCTGAGCAGACTACTCCAGCATCCCTCTGATGGGTAGTTTTCCGACGATAGTCTTGAAACTTAGAATGAGAACAGTCATTAAGCGTCGACTCTTTCCCTGAGCAGTGGAGATAGCCAAGCCAAACCAGTCCAACACCTGGACCAAATTGAGCCCCTTTAAGAGCTCTAAGAGCAAATCCACATCCCAGCTGTCTGCACACCACAGCGGCTTCCCCCTCGTGCCAGAACTCATCGATCAACGTGCTCCATGTTCCTTGGTACTTCATTTCCACTCTTCCCTCACAGCGGTGGCGTCCATTCACCAGCCTCAGCTCCAGAGCTGCAAGAGAGACACAGACACAGAACACGGGTCACAGGGGAGATTCTAGAAGACCCTGCAGTGGTGTGCTGCAAAGTATTAAAGATAAGTTCTCTGGGGTAGAAAATAATAATAATCCCTGTATTGTGTTTGTTGATCTGTAGTATAAATATTCCCACTATAGTCAATTTTAAGCCGCCAGTGTGGCACCACTGGACATAGAATCGGGGAAAGATGCACATGATTATTTCTCACAAATCAGTCGGACCAGCTCCAGGCACATCACTGAGGGCAGGCTTTCAGAAGACTCTGGAAGTTGCTTTCCCAGTACATGTGCCTCCAAGCAGTAGGGGCCCAGTTTCCCCAACTGTTACAGCTCATGGATGACAAAGAACCTTCCTCTCCTTCAGAACAGAGGACAGTACTAATAGCTTCTAAAATATCCTACTTACTCCTATATCCACGTCCTTGTGTAACCCACACACACACTTGAATGTAGGCTGAACCTGGTAACCTAGAAACATGCATCTAACAAATACAATTTGGCAGAAGTGGTGAGATGTCACTTAAGAGATCGGGTTTTGAGAACACTCTGGTTTCTCTTATGTTGGCTTCTACGGCTGACATGGCCCCCAACAAACTGGACTGTGCGTTTCACAGGCCAACTGACTCCCAACACTGTTCCTCTTGCCTAGAGTCTTCGCCCCCTCCTCACACACGCCTCAAATCCATGACCACACAAGCCCAGAGCCCAAAGGAGCATCCACACATAACACACTGAAATTCCTGGGGGCCCCCACAAAGCAGGTAGCCCCAGGCCCAGCTGAGGTCAATCTCTGCTCCTTCCCAGACTCTCAAGGCCTCTGGGGCTAAGCAGACACCCCCAAAACAAGGGAGATCATGGAGAGGACCCAAATTGACTCACCTCAGTCTGGGCCAGAAATTTCTTTGCAAAATCTGTGCCATGAACAAGTGACACCCCCCCCCCTCCGGGAGCCACTATTCACTGTCACTGTGGTTCCCTTTGGCCAAAGCAGACGGTCCCCCTGAGGCCGACTCCACACCGCGGGGGCCCTGTCCCTGCCCGGGTGACCACCACTCACGCTCCATCCCAGGAAAGAGAGCAGCTCTCACCTTGCGCTCCCACCATGGCGCTGAGGAGGAGAAAGCAGAGACCCTGAAGAAAGAGGTGCCCCAGCACTGCCATCCTGGCTCCTTGTCAAGCCACAGCCCAGCTGCGAAGGAGCCCAGCGAACAGGCAGCGGGAGACTGGCAGGGCCTCCAGCGATGGGAGGGGACAGCACACCTGACATCGTCCCCGCGAGAGCCAATAGAGATGCCTTTTGCCATTTCAGATGCTATCGGACCCTCATCTGCCACTCTCTGAAGCCCCAACACCAATGAGGTTCTGAGTCTTCAATTATCTCCTTATATGAGCAACGTGGCCGTTGACATCACGTTCCCTTACATCTGAGATCTGAACACCCATGTGGGGGGCTGTGGTAGAAAAGTCCCATCAAAAAGTGCGAATGGCTTTCTCTCCGCCAGTGGTCTCAGCTGATGGGTTCAGACCGAGCCATGTCTCAAGGTCAAAGTGCCGGATCAGTTGCCCTTTGGCGCTTGGGACCAAGTCTCTGGTGTAATCAGGCCTGGTCCTTCCTTCCGGCCAAGCTCGTGACCTCAGAGAAGCACAGGAGACTCAAAATATGAGAACAATGATCAGACCAGCAGAGAATGAGGACCAGCAGTAGTGGAATTCCCAGGGGAAGTGGGGGTGCTGGGGGCTACAGAGAAGGGTGTGATTGGCCTTTCTCCCCTTCTCATGGTGATCTGCGACCAGGGGTGCAGCAAGAGGCTCATCATCACTAGGGGTTTTGATAGATGCTAACTCTGCCCCATCAGGGAGCTCTTTTTTTTTTTTTAAGATTTTATTTATTTTTGCATACAAGCTGGGCACAGGCCAGAGGCATGGGGTGGTGAGAGGGTTCACCAGAGACAGAGTGGGGAGCAGAACAGGCAGATCAACCTAAATACACTGCTGAGGGGAGCAGCGGGAGAGGCAGGAGAGGTCTGCCGCGCCATGTGGGAATCTCCCTGGCTGGGCGTCAAACTCCTGTTGCCGCTGCCGACAGCTCCACAGCGTAGCGCTTAACCCGCTGTGCCACCAGGGAGGCCCATCAGGGATCTCTCTTAGTCCCTAAGACCACTCTGTCCAGCCCACATGTCATCTGGGGCTAAATTCCCCTCCCCTAGCATGAGGAGGGGCTGCAGTCTACAGGGTGTTTACGACAGACGTGCTCCTGTCTGTGCACCGCCCAGGGCCAGCAGCCCTGCCCTGACAGCCAGGCTGGTGTTCAGCGGTCAGAGAGCACACGTCCCTCCCCCCTCCACCCCACCCCATACCCACCTCTTACCCCAGACCTGGCCACCCCTCACTTTCCCATTTGCTCCAGCCATTGGCTGACCCACACGTCCCATATTCTTCCTGCCTCCACCTTCCCGTGATTTTGGGACTTCTCTTCATTCATAACTCAAGAGTCACAGAAAGCTTAACCCCCAATTCGTCTTATCCTTGCTATCCCTAACACACATACTCAGTCTCTACTTTTTGAATGGTTTTGCTGGAAGTGACAGCAGAGAAAGAAACAAGGGGAGCTAGAAATAACAAGTGCTCCTAGGTGTGAGCGCTCGCTGCCATAAAGCGTGTGAGCTGCAAAGCAAGGACATACCGCACCATCCGCTGGCATCTACTAAGCATCTGCTCCGCCGTGTTGCACATCGTGCTGGGCTGTGGGCTGGGGATAAAACAGTGCTCGAGACAGACTCTGGCCCCGGGCTGCCGGGGTCACAGAGCAGCTGGTGGTAAAGACAATATGCAAATATATACATGCATATATGGAATTATATATGCAATTGTTTGACAGCATATATGGGAAATCCATAATGAAAATACAATCAGCAATGAGGTTCCTATGAAGGGGTCCTGCAGGGAGAGCGAACCCCGTCAAGGGAAGTTTCTTTTTCGGGGCTGTTGAAGCTGACCTGAGAGGGAGTTGGCGTTCATCCGGGAACTCACCCACAACTGCCCCCCAGACCCTGTCGTGCAGGTAACTCTTCCCTTTCTGGATTTTTACCTATTGAAATTCTCCTCCTCCAGCTCTCACGTTTCGACCATACCCATCCTTCAAGTCCTCAGTGCTTCCTTGAATCCCCTGCTGCACTTGAGACTGCATGGACTAAAAATTGGAGAAAGAGTTAAAGGTTAAATCGCCAATAAATGGACTTGAGTTGCCTGGAGCGTGAGCATCTAGCGTCCAGAGTCAGCCTTCAGAGGCCCAGAGTTTGAAAGAATGAAGCTGACACCATAGAGCTTATTGGGAACAGTGAACCAGAATGAGAGGGGCAGGGAGCTGCTGCCCCCACAGTCCGCGTGGAAACGCCACAAGGAGCCGTGTTGATCGGCCCTGCGAGCTGGTGTTTCCTTCTGAGTCCTGACTTCCAGAACCCAGTGCTTCGGGGCAGCAACAGAGGTGGAGAAGCAGGAAGTCCAGACAGCAGGAGCCTAAACTAAGGGGGAAAGTACATAAAACTCTCAGGTTGCAACAGAAACTGCAGAGGAAAAAGACAGCTTCGATGTCTTACCAGAAAAAAAAAAAAAAGATGATAACCAATGGGCTGGAAGAAAAATGGCCAATGCCTCCTCTTAGCAACTCGCAGACTTACTGTGGAATGACTCAGTGGCGCCGATTCGCTGATACGTCTGCTGTCCAGAGGGCACCATTAGGGGAGACTGTCCTTCCATCTACGTAGCCGCATCACAGCAAACAGAGGACGCGCTCTGTTGAGCAAGATTTTGAACTCACGTCTTCTCTTCCCTTCATGGCGTCTGGTGCTATTTCAAAACCTCCCAGTGTCTCACCCCCAGCCAGCATGGGGGCAAACGGCCCTCTCACTCCAGCGCGTGCTCCACTGAGAAAGTCGCCCTCGCTGTTACCCACAGAGTGTGACCCACAAAGTGTGACCCACAGAGTGTGACCAAGCCTTGTACCCACTCCCCACTCTGTCCAAGACGTCCTCTTCACATCCAGATGCACGGTCCATCAGCTGCGTGCCCCCCACGCGGGTAGGTAGCTACAAACCTGGGGCTCCCTCATGTTCTCTCTTGCTCCAGCATCTGAAAATGAACCAGGAGCCCAGCCTGTTTCCATGTAAATGTAACCGCCTCTTCTCTTCTGCCGTTCTGGCTGACGGAGGTTTCATAAGAACACTCTGTATCAGGCGCTGGGAGAAACCCGGATTCCCGTTCAGTCAGTTCACACCTCAGGTGGGATAGAGGGTCCACGCAGCCTCAGAGCATCCGTTCTGATCGTAGCCACTTTTCTGGCGTGTGTGGCGTTTCCTCGTTGGTTCCTGAAAAGATCCATCTGGAACAGGAGCGGAGAGGCAGGCCCTCAGCTGGAAGGAGACTGTGCTTGTTCTCAGGGAGCAGAGGGCTGAGTAAGTGCCGTGCCCCCGCCAACACTTTTGTAGTGAAGGGAGAAGATAATTTATTAAATCACCCTCTGATAACTTCACTTTTCCCTGTGAAATAGAAGACAAAGCTCCTTGAAGGAAGGAAAAGAGGTTGAGGCAGGAAGCCAAAGTTTGTGGTGGTCCCTGATGGGAATGAGAGGAGAAATTGTGCTTCCATTCATCTCTTAGAGCTCTGAGCCACAGCTGGAAACTCAGAGACCCACCTGCGAATGGACAAAGCAAACACAAGTCCAGTGGAAAGGCCTGGGGCAGTTCTCTGAAGCAGAAGCAGAGCCTCCGGCTCTGGAAGCTGGGCCCAGACCAGGTCCCCAACTGGCCCCTCAGCTGGCCTTGTCCTAGCCCCGCTCATGCCTTTCTTCTGCAGGCCAACTCCGTTCCCTCCTCACCCCAAGAAGCAAAGGGTCACGCCCTGCAGCTGCAGTTGGCCCAAGAGCACCCTGGCTGAGGCTCAGGCCCGCCCCTGGCCCAGGAGCTGCTCTCTCCGCTCACCCTGCGTCAGGAGCTCGGGGGCTGAGGGCACTGCGGAAAGCGAAGCAGAGGAAGGAAAGACAGAGGACAGAGGCGAGCTGCACATGACAAAACACCAAAGTCACCCGTTTGGACGCAACTTCAAGTGGTGGGAGTTGGGGTAACTCCCCGCACAACAAAGCAACAACAGCCGAGTGGCAGAATCCCACTCCGTCCACATCCACCTGGAGGGGGCCGCAGCCTCCACAGGTTAGGGGCTCAGCACAAGACTGCCCCCAACACACACACACACTTTTCAGAGGTGCCAGTTGCAAGCCCAGGTGGTCGTCTCTGCTTCTGACCAGCTGACTACAGGTTGGAGACTCCCACCAGCTCCTCCTAAGAGCCCACTTACTTGCTGGAGCCGTTCAGAGAACGCAGAGAAACACTGTACTTACTAGATCACCAGTGCAGAGCCAGGAAGACACAGGAGCAGGTTTTCCATGAGCCTGGGAGATGGGTAGATGGGAAAGGAGGAGCCCTCAGTGGCTTTCTAAGCTTTTAATGGCCTCTCGTAGAGAGGCAGCCAGGTACAGGGCAGGCATTGGGGCTGGCAGACCGAGAGGCTGGCAGGTCTCCCAGCCCCCGGTGAATCTTCATTCTCTGCTGCTGCTGCTTCTGCTTTTTATAAGCCCAGTCTGGCCCAGGTGCACCCACTCACGCAGGCCACACCCCACTCCGGGTGCCGCCATCAGGCACGCATGTCAGCCTGCAGAGGCCCATCATGGCGGGAAGGGCGGAAAACCTGATGACTCTTTCGTTTACCCTATAACCGGTTTACTATAAAAGGGCATAACCCAGAACGGCCGGGTGAAGAGAGACACAGGGACGGCTGTGGGGAAGGGTCTGGGGCCTCCCTGGCCATTCCAGGCGGGCCTCGCGCCCACACTTCCACAAGTTCACCGACCCAGAAGCTCTCCAGGTCCGGCCCTTTGGGATTTCATGGCGGCGTCATCACTAGGATGGCTGGTTAGCTCACTGGCCCTTGGGAGCTGCTTCAGCCTCCAGCCCCCTCCCCTTGGCAAGCAGCCCCTCATTTCGGTGTTTTCCTAAGTCACCTCATCACATAACAAAAGACACTTTATCACTCTCAACATTGCAGAAAATTCCAAGGGCTTCTGGAGCGGTGAGCGGGAGCTGTGAACAAAAATCAAACTTGAAAAATAAAGATGTATTATATTTTCATATACACATAGGAAAATTATATTTCCGTTGGCTGAATGACCATCTTTCTTACCAGTCACAACACTGCGGTAACCTAAACCAAGAAAAGTTGAATGAATCCTGGTCAAGAACTTGTCACTAAGAAAGGAGATTAGTCACCCATGGAAAACAAACTTGATGTCCAGCAAACAAAGTTCATGAAAACAGTTTTAGTTCACCCCCATCTTACAAATTTTTCAAAGGGAAATATCCCCCTGCCAGGTGGCAGACCCAGCACGTCTCACTGGCGAATAACAGACCGTCCCAGGCCACTGAAGTCACACACAGTCTCGGGCAGGACTGAAGTCACACACAGTCTCGGGCAGGAGGGAGAAGTGTCCAGGCAGAACCCCCCTTTGGCTCAGCGTGACGCCTGAACTTTACAGGACAACCACTCCGGCTGCCCCCACAGAGCCCTCGCTGAGGGGGGAGAAGCTCATGACCTAACTGACAAAGCCCATCCGTGCCATTCCCCTACCCCATCTGGGCTCTCAGAACCAGGAATCCTGCCCCAGTGGAGCCCAGCCCCATCCCAGCTACACTGGGTTCTTCTCATTACAGGGCACAGGGTCTAAATTGTCAGCAGGTCATAGCCTCTCTCACTGATTCTGGGTCTGACCACTTGCCGTCACAGATGCAAACAACAGGGCCTTTGGCAGCAAAAAAGAAAAATTATTCTAACCAACAGGAGAGAGGGAGAGGGAGAGCTAGCAGGGGAGAGGGAAAAACTCCAGTTACCAAGATGGTGCAAAGCGGAGCTGTTGTTACAGGATCCGGCGGGGTGCAGCTGCTACAGGACAGTCCCAATGTGAAATGGGGTGCCTGACTGTGGGTCCTCACTGCGTGCTTAAAAGGGACTTATAATGAGACGCAACTGCAGGCACACACAAAAAGGTTAATAAAGGGCTTATTTACCAAGAAAAAAAAAGGGAAAATGAAGAAATGAATGACTCAGGGAGGAAGATAAATTGGTGAGTGCGTCCTACCAGTTCCACTGAGCTGGGACCCCAATATCACACTGAAAGCCAGTGAAAAACCAAGGATGCCCAAGGCCCAATGTCTGGTTATACACCACCCCTGGCTGCTTAACTCCACCCTCAGTTCCCAGCATCCTCTCTGCGGTGGTGATGGCATTATGGGATTTGTAGTCCTTGGTGTCTTGGATCTCTTTGTTCTGGGCCGGGGGTGGGGTCCTTAAAACCTATTTGTGGAGTTTGTTCAAGATGTCCTCTCTCCCCAACACAACCAGAGCCTCATATCTGGAGTCAGGGCTGGTGCACCCTGGGAAAAGCCTTACCCAGTCCTGCCACCACCAGCTCAGTAGCTCTGCCCCACCCTGGGGTAGGGGGAGGGTCCAAGGCTCTCGCGCAGTTGGCCAGTGGGGTGGCTGGTTGGAATGGAAGGTCCATCTGTCTTTGTTGGAGAGATGCAGCTGTCAACCAAAGAACTTGAGGCAATTAAACCTTCCAACTAAACGCCCAACTTCACCAGCTCATTAAGTGGGTTTCCAATTACATCATGCCACCGCTCTTCCTCCCTGAGCCTTTGGTTACACTGAGTCACATCCAGCCCATCTGACAACTGCCGTCTAGATGAATAAAAATGGTATTCTGGTTTAAAATTTAAATTGTTTCTGGAAAAGTTGCAATTCTCATATCCTTTTGAAAATTAGGACATATTAAGAGTTAGTGTCCTAACAATTAACCAACTTAATTGTTACCATTAAGTAACAATTTATCAATAATTGTCAAAGAAGAAAAGTTTGGAGAGAATGAGGATTGAGAAGAGGGACAGGAAAACTTCATAGCTTCATTTTCATGTAATTAATATGACATAAATGTCTTTTCACATAAATTTTGCCTGTGTTTCAAGTTATTTACTTAAAATAGATACTCGGTAAAGGAATTATTGTTATTATATTGCATAAAATAAATTATGATTACTCAGATGGTGAAAATGTTATTTTTTTACCATATTGCCATGTGGTACCTGGAAATCTATTATTCTGTGACTTCCTTAAGCTTCTTAAAGGACAAGAAAGAAAAAATAAAGGTGTCTTTCTCCTAGCCCAGATATAACTCACACTTCCCCAGGAGTGACTGGAGCGGGAGTGGTTAAGGCAAAAGAGACTTGTATTGATGGCAGCCCCCAACCTTACCACTGCCCTTTCCTGGAGCTCACTGCAAGCACTAGGCTCAAGTAGACCTGGGCTCTAGATTTCTGAGTTTCAAATACTTCAATTGTTAATTTTTACCAATAAACTTCCAGGTGAAACTGTAATCCACTCAGTCTATCAGTGGATCTGTCTAGTCTGTGAAGTTACCTGCTTCTAGTGCCAGTTGTCGAAGATCAGTTCCAGGCTGCAAGTGTGCAGTTTTATAGGATCGCCACAAGATGGCAGAGCTGAGAATGGCAAATTCTTAGCAGCTAAAGGAACCAAATATATTTAAATTGCTTGTTTTTTAAGACAATTACAATTAATAACCATTTCATATGTAAACATCCTAGAATGTTATTTTGACCAAGATATCTTAATTTCATTGTTTTAACTATGAAATACATTTAAAAAGATAGAAATACAGACAGACCCTAAAGAAATCAATTCGATAGATGGGATAATAAAATAATGATTGGTGATGATAGATGACTAGATAAATGATAGATAGATAGAGAGATAGATAGAGAGATAGATAGATAGATCATAGCGACAGACAGACAGGAATAATAGCTATAGATAGGACTTTGTGACATGCTAAATCCCTTTTCTTTTATTGCACTTCGTTTTATGTAAACTGCTCCTTTCAGTCAGTCAACAATTGATGCTTCAAGAGAGAAAGAGACTGTTATTACAGGAGATAAAGAGAAAGACGGACTCAACTCTGGCCAGGCAAAATGGGATTTGGGGAGCCCCAGGAAGAAAATAACTTTGAAAGACTAGATTGCACTTGGATCAGTTTAACCACTGCTACTTTATTCCGGTTTCCACTGACCACAGAATCTCCAGAAAATCCCCCAAAAGTAGCCCTGGAATAGCGGTAAGGAAGGAGAGGCGCTGTAAGAGGGTGCAGATAGGACCCATGCCTAAATATCCAGCATCACCGGAGCACGCACCCCCACACTCTTCACACCTCCTCAGGCATAGTGTTCCCATAATGCACCTCTGCAGTCCCTCCAAAGCCACTCTGTGGCCCCTGGCCCTGGCTCTCAGCCTTTAAGCACACAGACACAGGAAGGAAACACTGACTCACCCCCCAGAGCCTTCACCAGAGGCAGAGAAAGCTTGGGGCCCTTCCCAGGGGCCCTCTCCACCCCCACCCCAGCCCTCAGTGGGCCAGAGCCGAGGCAGCTATGCGTCAACCCACAGCCTCGTCACATCCCTCCAGAAAGACCCTGCAGGTCGGCAGAAGGGGGCCGCTCTTCCGGCCACACCCATCCTCCGCTTTCAGATTCGGGGGGATTAAAAGGGAGAAAAGGCCACTGCACACTTGCACTTCTCACCCTAAATAGTCTAGTATTTACCTATCGACTTCCCAACTATTACTTACTGGTCAACTGTGTCTCCTCTCCTTACAATCTTAACATATTAACGGTAATGACTGTGCACATGAGAGCGGAAGTTGAACTCAGCCGCTCCCCTCTGGGGTCTGCCTGCTCCATCTCTTACCACAGTGCGGGAGTCTACACCATCGCCAGAAGCCATTTACCCAGAACATTGGCCTGCTGACTCAGGACCCCCTTCCCACGGGAGGGTGTTGGGTGCTGGCAGTGTGGGCCGTCTCCCTGGTCTCACCACAGGTTTGAGATCTCAGAGATGAGGCCCTGATGTGTCTCCACCTCTGCTGCGGGACCGATGAGCAGGAAGGAAGGGGCAACTCAGAGCTGGCAAGCAGAACCCGAAAATTCTAGATTTCAGAGCTTTCCTTGCAGGGTCAACGTGGGCCAACTCGCCCTTCAATAAAAGTCAGCTTTCCTTTATCACACAGGGAAATATCAGGGTCCAACTGCACCAAGGATACGAATGAGAGGGAGTTTTCTATAGAAGGGACCCCCACCCTGCGGGGTCCCAGAGTGAACGTGAGACTGGTCCAGGACACCCAGTCTGGACTCATGTGTGACCTGGAACACGTTTCCCAAACTCTCTCTGCCTCTTTGCTTCTTCTATAACCAGAGGACCGACCATGTCTAGATAATAGAGTTTGGAGGATTTAAATGAGCTGGCATCCGCAAGTATGTTCATGCCGGGTCACGGTCACACACACAAGCAGGAGACAGCTGCCAAGAGCATCAGGGCATCTTTCTCCAGCCCGTCCCAGAAATCACGGGCTCTGGAGAGAGTCATGAGGTTCTGTTACTTCTAGCCTTGCCTGGAACCTGTCAAAAGTCAATCCTGGGGGCCTCCCCGGTACCGCTGCGCTGTGGAGCTGTCGGCAGCGCCATGCGAGTTCCACGGCCGGCCGGGGAGATTCCCACATGGCGCGGCAGACCTCTCCTGCCTCGCCCGCTGCTCCCCTCAGCAGTGTATTTCTGATCTGCTTGTTCTGCTCCCCACTCTGTCTCTGGTGAACCCTCTCGCCGCCCCACGCCTCTGGCCTGTACCCCAGCTTGTATGTATAAATAAAAAATAAATCTTTAAAAAAAAAGTCAATCCTGGAACCACAGCGGCGCCTGGCGATACCACTCAGAGCACTGAGCCTTCCACAGGGACCCTTCACTCTCCCATCCCCCCCTCTACTGAGTATGAAGCCCACCCTGTATCTGAAACCTTTCACGAGCTCATGTCAGTAACTGCTGATTTTACTTTATAAGCTCTAACATCCTGTGTGGGTTCTTGGTGGAAGGTCTGTGTCTAATTCATCTTTATATCCCCAAAACTTGCTATGAAAAAAACCCCACATTGGGTCTTTTGAAGAAATAAATTAAGGAATGGCACTCTCTCAGGTATTTTACATAAATCATCTCAATTAAAAAGAGTTGTTTTGAGAACATTCTTCAACTGGACGCTGTAAAGATTTAACACCACAATGCGAGTGATATCACTTGATATCATGAAGATGCAATCGCATTAAAGGCTACTCTTATTTTTTTAATACAATAGCACTAACGGACAGGAGCTATGGTTTGAAGCACGCAATGTTTCTGCAGTGGATTCAGTCCATTCCAATTTACAGAAATAAATGCAGCCCCATTCCCAGAGCAGTGCTGAGACAGCCAGTTATAAAATACACAGACGCTGCAGGCCTCTTTGGGGTTCCAAAGCTACAGTAAAGACACCCAGTATCAGCAGGCAAAGCCCCTGACGCCTCTTCCTATCATCTGATCAGTTATGGTTAAGTGGGCAGGATGTTTATATATTTATCATTTTGGCACATTTGCAATTAAAACCACATAGAACTGTAACAGGAAGAAAATTTTATTATAAGAAAAATTTCAGTCAAGCAGAAGAGCAGAAAATTTTCTGTTCTCTTACCTAGGACAACGGCTTAAATGGCCATGTAGAATAGAAAGCAATAGACTATGTTCCAACAATATGGTAATTTATTATTCTTAGAATATTTAGAATAATCAGAACTTTAAGAATAACAGTTTGAAGAATTGAGAAGATTTATAATAATTACATTATTTGCTCATGAGAAACTGGAGACTTAAAAGGTTAAGGAAGCCCTTTTCTGGGGAAGTGAATAATTAAACATCCTTGCTGATGGGCAGCTTCCCAGGACCTATCAGAAAGAGAGTGACTGAGAGACAAAATATCCCTTATGAATTAAAAAGCATCTATTCGGTGTGCTCAGTGAAGTAAGTCAGAAGGAAAAAGAAAAATATCAGATGGTTTCACTTACAAGAGGAATATAGGGGAACCAAAGAAGGGATCAGGGAAAAAAATAATAACAATTTTTAAAAAATAAAAATAAGCAGAAAACTATAAATTGTCGGGAGCCATCTGATAAGATGGCCCCTAGCGGTGAATTACGGCCCTAATTGCCTGAGTTGCTCATATAAAGTTAGCCTCCGATAAGGACGACCTTGGATCTTTGTTTTCCCTTTCCATCTACATTCTTCCCAAACTGAGGTCAGCGGGACCATCCCATTATTTCCCGTGTTGTGCTCTCATTGGATCCCCGACCTTGGACCACCCTGCATTATCTAATGTTACCTCCCCGTGATTTTCACCCTATTTATGCTCTTCCCCTGGGAACAATAAACGAGATTTGATCAGACCTCCTGTCTTGTCTCCACTCTCTCGCGTACCCCTGTCCCTTGCTCCCTGCTTCCTCCTCAGGTGCAGCATTGATATGGACTCGCGGCCGAGTCAATAAATCAGAGACATTCTGCAGGGGAGGAGGAGGGAGAGGGACCAAAACGAGGCGGGGAAGAGCACAAAGACTGTGGTGATGGTGCAGGGGTGAGTTGGTGGTGGGAATTCTCGGGGGACTACACCTGGGAAAGGAAAGCAAACATTGTACAAAAATGAACAACAATGTAAAATATACATAAATTTTAAAAATGTTAAATAAAAAATGAAAAGCACCTATTCGGGAGCACAAACTGGGGAGGGAGATAGTGGACTTAGCTGGGAGGCTTGGGGGGGGGGGGTGCTATCGTCACAGCACCCCAAGGGGGAGATCCTTTACCTCTAAGTCACACACAATGTTGTAACCAACGTCACCTCAACAACAACAAAAAATCATTAACCAATTAATTATTTTTTGAAAAGAAGGCCTATTAAATAGCATTAAGAAGAAAGCGTTGAGTGGCCTCCCGGAAGCACTGGAGATTCCCATGCCTGGTGAACGCGCGGGGGTAGCAAAGGCTCCTTTACCGAGCCCTGGTCGTCTCAAAGGCATTAGGGGCAAGGTCGTGAGCTGGCTCAGGTCCAGCCCAGGTTCCCTCTTCAGACCTTTGCACACTGTGACTGGCAACAACTAGCAAAGGGCCGGCACTGAAAAAGCCTCTCATTTTTCCACATGTCCAGCACATGACCCCAGAAGCCAACTTAGGAAGGCAAATTTAAGTCAAAGACAAACAGATACTAAGTGAAGAACATGCAGACAAGGCCGCTTTCCCCACTGCCATTAGTGTGGAAGGCGCTCCCTGGCCCCAGGCACCATCTGCAGTAGGAGAAACAGAGGGAACTGTCTCCGGAAAGCAGAAAACCAACTCCCACAAGAAGTTGGAACCTTGAAATGGCAAAGTATTACAACAAAACTGAGCCAAGACTGCGCCAAGTTGAAGACGACAGTTTAAATGGTATTGTCGGGGCCTCCCCGGTGGCGCAGCGGTTAAGTGCTGCGTTGTGGAGCTGTTGGCAGCGGCGACACAAGTTCGACGCCCGGCGGGGGAGAATCCCACATGGCGCGGCAGACCTCTCCTGCCTCGCCCGCTGCTCCCCTCAGCAGTGTATTTCTTATCTGCCTGTTCTGCTCCCCACTCTGTCTCTGGTGAACCCTCTCGCCACCCCACGCCTCTGGCCTGTACCCCAACTTGTATGTATAAATAAAAAATAAATATTTTAAAAAAAAATAAAATAAAATAAATGGTATTGTCGGAATTAACTTAATGGAAAGCCACACAAACACCCCTTATGCACCCTGAGTGACTGAGGACATGTTTTCACACCCCTATAGATCAATTATCAGATCTTCCTATGTTTATAAATGCACAGAGCTGTCCCCACTATAAAGCACTTTCTGATCCTTTAGGCTCAAAATTGCTTCTGTGTCCATTTAATCTGTACAAACTAACTTGCTGTAGCCGATGCGGGAGCTTCTTGAGAGCAAAGCCTGTATCTTATCCTTCTCTGTCTCCTAACGGTCTAGTTAGGTCTTCCAGGTAAAAGCACATAGTGAGAGTTTAATAAATATTGGATAAATTAAAAATAAATGCATGAACAAAGGATAAAAATAGTCTTGCAGTTAAATGACTAATGGGGGGCCTGGGAATTGGGGGACGTGGGAGCACAGACTACAGTAAAGGTACAAGATTAGAGACTCCACCAGCCAAACGAACCAAATATAAAGTCTTTAATCTCACTCCAAGGAGGTTCAGACCACACCCAGTTTCTACACAAAGCTTCTCCTCAGAAGCTTCTCCAAGGAAAGACAAAACTGACAGTGTCCCTAACAACAACAATTACCAAACACCTAGTCCCTAGTGACTAGTTCTGAGCAAGGAAATGTGAATGGGTGTCACCTGTGTCACTTCCTAGCAGAGGGAGTGAGAAGTCCTAGTCTCTCTTTCTGCCCCCAGAAACCACATACTTCAAATAGTCCATTTCATGGTGAAGCCTCAGCAGCCTGGGTCCCTGAGTTACTACATGGAGCAGAGCCCTCCACTGACCACAAAAGATTATGCAGTGATGGTTGGTGATAACAGACAGTATGACGATAATAGGGATGTGGACAGATAATATGGTGATGAGCTCTTGAGTGTGTGAGCAACTTTTGAGTGAACTTATTTCTGCAACGTAACATTCTGACAGATGAAAATAGAAAGAAGACTTGAAAAGGTGGAGTCTTCCACATGGTTACAGGAATTTTGGGGGAGTCTCATAAGCCAAAACTGAGGAAACAAGAATTGGTGGAAGGAAGTCAGGTTTGATCTGGTGCTGGCAGCCTG
Organism: Scalopus aquaticus; assembly: GCA_004024925.1. NCBI lineage: Eukaryota > Metazoa > Chordata > Mammalia > Eulipotyphla > Talpidae > Scalopus > Scalopus aquaticus. The sequence goes on along the minus strand of PVIJ01009508.1, from coordinate 46,189 downwards.
AGGACATGGTAGACACTGCCACAAGGAACATCGCCCCCGACTGGGAGAAGCAGGGCCTTACATGGAGAAGTCTGAGGAAGGGGAGCAGCAAAGGTGCCTGTGCCAGCAGGATTTCAGAGAAATAACAGGGTTTTCCAAGAACTGTATTCACACCCTTTCTCTTCCAAGTTTGTTGTTAACCGGCTCTGTCATGGTGCTGGGGGGCTTGTTTTTTCACCATGGTAGTGAGGTTGTGGCTTAACGCTTGTCTTATTCTACCCCAATCTTAGTTTCAGTCTGTTTTGCCTGGTTTTCTGGTTTGTCTGCAAGATAAACAGAAGCAGAGCAAGGACGGAACAGGGACAGAACGAAGCACTGTGGCCACCAGGCCAGCGACAATTCCCTCCTCTCTAGATATCCTGCTCCTACTTTTAGGGGCAATGGTCAGAGGTCCAGCTTGTGGAACTGCTTTCTGAAGAGGACTGGCTGAGGTTTGGGGGCCCCAGGAAAAGAGTCTTTCGTGAGCCTCCTCAAGACAGGAGGGTTGTCACAGTTCTCAAAGGGTTAAACCCCAGTTCTCACCCCAGTTGAAACCCAACTATTTGAAAGCTTTAGTATCTCCAGCCTTTTGGAGACAAAAGGGACCAGGTAATTCAGGAAACAAGGCCAAAGATCAAAAGAACTAAGTATATTATAATAATGTGACTGAGAGACTGAGAAGGGTCCCCTTCCTCCCCACCAGCTGGCAGACTTGGCTTATACTAGCACTTCCTCGGGCCTCCTCCATAGTAGTCCCTGCATCCAGAGCGAGGTTGCAGCTTTGCCAAGGTGCCCGTCCCGGGAACCCCTTTCTTTCTCCATGTTTCCAGTTTCCAGACAGCCCAGGAGCTCAGCTCAGAGCTGCTGCCGTTACTCATCTGTAAATATGAGCTTCGGAGAGAAAGTTCGAGATGTCTTTTTCTTTTGCGTTCTTTAGGGTCTGGAAGGAATTTAACTATTTAGCCTTGGTTACACCATGGAGAAGAGTTTCTCAAGAGTGTCCCACTTTCAGACTGCCTTTGATGTGTTTCCTCCAAGATCTCACCTCGCTTCCTCCACTGGACTTGTTTGTCCCCGTGGTCATTTCTCATTCACTGACCGCTCCGTCTAACACCCCTTAAAAGAGCGGCTGGACCTACGAGTCTCCTGTTCCTTTACGTCGGTCTGTGCTGGCTGCCATGCTCCATCCCCTCCCTGTTGTCTCTTGGCCTTCACCCTCAGCATCTCTCCTTCCCTCCAGGTTAGGCCACCAATGTAGATTCCATTTGTCTCCCGCCACCAAATTTAGTCTCCACATTCAGATCCCTTTACCTCCCTGGCCTTGGGGTAAGAAACCATTTCACAGTAATGACTCCTTTACTTCAAGCCAAGGACGCATTCAAAACACATCCCTGTGCGCACAAGGAGCTCAGGGTCAGGGACCCCCATTCCAGGGCCTTAGAAGGGGCTGGTGTAACGGGACCCCATGGAGCTGAAGCCTCGTTGGCTTCACCATCAATCCACACCAGTGAGCACCAGCCTCACAATCAACTCCAGAGCGGATGGCGTTCTGGGGCTGCTGATTCTTCAACCATTTGAATCGAAAGTCAGTGACACCGCAGTCTGCTCTCTAGCCCGGAAGACAGTTCAGAAGAACGTAAAAGAGGAGGAGACTTAGGGCTGAGCCACGACGCCGTGGACAGCCGGCACTCAGAGCCCCAGCTATGGGCTCCCGCCCAAGGCTTTATGGCACACGGTCCGGGGAACTTAAAGTCCTGCCTGCAGACCTGCTGAAAACACACCGAAATTTGTTCACTTTCACATCTAAAAAGTGCACACCGAGTGTCTTTTCCTTCTCACTGCATCCTTCCCGGGGGCATGCTGACTGAGCCCCTGCCGTGGGCTGCAGGCACCGGGGAAAGCCTACACTTCATGCCGACTTTCTGCCTCATCTTACCTCCCTGTGCTGCTCCCCTAGTGCCTGGGACTTACGGCGTATTTGTTGATGTGCTGCTTCATCCCCTAAATTAGATCCTGAGGAGAGTGACTTTTCATTTCCAGTACCTGTAAGTTAGTAAATGCTCAGCTAAAGTTTACGGGTGACTGGACAGCCCTGTGCTAGACATACCTTCTGGAAGAACTATTTTTACACTTGATATTAGCCAAAAGGCCGAGAAACTATTTTTGAGAACATTATTTAGGTCACAATATTTTCGTTTCAAAAACAGAGATACCAACAATGAAGAAAGCAAATTCAGATTTCCAAAACCAGAAGCAACTTATTACCAACAAATATGTAACAACCAATGCAAATCTCTTCCCAGTCTTCAAAGACACACAAGACAAACCGCAACGCACAAACAGGCGGAGGCCATGAGGTCCTTAGGAAGTCTTAATCAGACACATGGAGGAAACAGGATACTCACAGATGTTTTTATCACTTGGCAGGTTTTCAATTGAAACCACACAGGAATGTAACAGGAAGACAAATTTGCTATTAAAAAAATCACTGCAGCCTGTCTATAAGACATAAGGGTGGAAATAAGATACAGAAGTTTGTTTGCTTGAGAGAACGGCTTAATTCGTCTTTCACTGAGAGTCCTCTTTTTTATTTTAAATTATCTATTGAAATAACGTTGGTTTACATCACTGGATGCATTTCAGGGGGTTAGGTTTGCACCTCTACAAATGTGTCATCACACTACCCACCACACAGGCACCCATAACTCTCCACCATGGTCTGCCCACTGGGGACAAAGAGAGAAAGAGGCCCAGTAAACTAAGAGAGTCCTCTAGAGCTGATCTTTTTAAAAAAAAATTATTTTTATTTATTTGTGCATACAAGAACTTGGGTGTAGGCCAGAGGTGTGTCCCCCCCTCTCCCTCCAATGGAGGATTCACCAGAGACAAAGTAGGAAGCAGAACAGGCGGATCCACTGAAATCCACTGCTGAGGGGAGCAGCGGGTAAGGCAGGAGAGGTCTGCTGCGCCCTGTGGGAAGCTCCGTGGCCGGGGATCGAACATGTGCTGCAGTGACTGCGGATAGGTTCATAGTGCTGAGACTTAACCCCTGTACCACCAGGGAGTGAGCTGATCTTAATGGACAGAGAGATGAAGACAATTCAGCTGCATTGTGTAATAAAGTGAGTGACCAGTGGGGATAGCAGCCGATGGAGAGAAGAGGAGCGGGAGGTCAGGATGAGGGGTAGGATATGTGTGTGCCGAACGATCCCTGCGAGGGTTTTCACATGATGTTCTGTGACACAAGAACTCTGGTCCTGCCTGACCTGGGACTTCTAGCTGGGGAAGGGCGCTGTGGAACACCAAAGCACAACATTAAAGAAAGAAAACCGTGAAACAAAAATGCTTTCTGCATAGATACTATACATTATATAAACAAGCATTCATAATAAGAATCAAAACAGACTAAAATAATGTTTTCTAGGAAATCAGAATCTTCTTTCTCCTAAAACACACAAACTGAAGATGCTTTTTGTTAAGAAAAAGAATGGAACCTGTTCCAACATTTGCTATGTGCTTAAATATCTTGGAAACAGCTCACTATTATCCATACATGCATTGGCCAACCGTTTCTCCTCTTAGTTGGATGGGTGTTGCAAACAAAGAATAAAGAAATACTTCAGTCCCTGTTTTTCATTTAGTACTTGCTAAGTACTATATAATTAATTCATGTTTATCAGCCATTTTAATATAAATTAAGTAAAATAGTGATTCGCAAAATTTGTCCTAATTTGATGATTTGTTGGTAATTTGTTTCCAACAAGGCTAGTAGCAAAATAATAACTACAAAGTCAGTTCAATCTTGTAGCAAACCCCCATTTTAACAAGCTCAGTTTGAAGTCAGGTCATTTGAACTTGAATAGTACTGTGCAAATCTAGAATTTGCCATGTAAAAGAGAGGACTGGCAGCATCAAATCCCTGAAATAACAGAATAAAATAACTATTAGTTTTGAAAGGCAAAGTTACCCTACAAAGAAATTTGAATGTCTTGGCGCCCAAGGGGCTAAGTCTCAGCACTATCACCACTATGGCCTGAGCTGGATCCCCGGCCAGGGAGCTGAGCCACATGGCGCAGCAGCCCTCTCCTGTCTCGCCCACCGTATTTCAGTAAATCTGCCTGTTCTTCTCGTCACTCTGTGTCTAATGAATCTTCTCACCCCCTGCACCTCTGGCCTACACCCCAGTTCTTCTACACAAAAAAAAGAATAGAAAAAAAAGAAATTTGAATGCCCTAATGATGGTGGTGATACAATGGCCTCTGGATTCCTTTAATCAATCAGCAACAGAAAAAAAAATCAATTCACTAGTCAATAAGCCTAAATTTGAAGCAAGAAACAATAAAGCCAGAAAGCCAAAGACGCACTGTCCATTATGATTATATGCAAGAATTGCAAGCTTTATCAGTACCAGCTGCCCCTTCGAAAAGTAAAAAGCTTCCTCATGACTGTCCCTCCTTTTGCAAAGCTTTCAGTCTTTGAAAGAGCCCCCTTCCCCCTGAGTGGGGAGCACTGAGTGGTTCCAACAAGGAGTAGACCTGGTCAGGAGTCCGTCCACCTGATCATAGCATAACCTAGCACCCCAAGCCCTGCTTCCGAGCCCGGGCAGTGTCTGCTCCCTTCTCTTGGTCCCACATCACCTACACAGCACAGGATTTAGAGACATGCATGCTGTGAACGGCGGAGAGAACACCAGTCCCAACTGCTTCAGCTTCTAGCCTCAGGTCTTTGGCATCAGTTCCTCATAACCATTAAGCTCCAGGTCTTCTTCAGACCCTACACCCTGCTAAGATCCACGTGATTACACTGTTTCCATTCTCCTAAATGGGCTGGGCTCTAAATTCTTCTAACTTACTTTAGAGCAGTTGGATTGCTGGTTGTGCGGACTTTCTGGTGCGACCAATCAGAAACTCAGTATTGGGGCACACTCTTAAATCAGAATCTGTGTGCCCCACATCTGCCTGGTCATAGGAAGCTTCCCAGGAGCTTCCAGGTGTAAATTAAAAGTTGGCAGAAGATGGCAAAATAACAGAACTAGATGCCCGTTTGATAGGGTTCAGGTGGTGGGGTTTGGTGCATGGGGTTCTTGGGTCCTGCTGAGAAAGAATTCAGCAGACATTTCCATTCATCAGCACCTAGCAAATTGATTTGAAGAAAGGAAAAAAGATGCCTGCTTAGACACAGACAGGCGGTCTTAAAGACTAAGAGCTGTATTTTGCCAGGGCAAGGGGTGTTCTTTTATAATGTTCTTTGATGGCATTATTATGGAAAGTATTCCTTTGGAGTCAGATTGGGGTCTTCTAAGACCGATAATCCTCTCTACCCCCATCTCTGGCTGATCAGCTTTTCTGACCCACCAAAGATTCCTGGAAACTTCCATAGCCAGGTTTAGTCCAAGATTCATTAATCGTCCCTACCCCCATCTCTGGTGTCTGTCCTTGTGAGACCTTCCATCCTAAACTTCTCTAAGTTTCCATCACCTGCAGATGCTAAAGTGCAGGGAAGGAGGGGATAGGATGTGCTTCACCAAACAATAAATAATACTTTGAGACTTATTATATACTTGGAACTATTCCTTCTGATTAAATGTGATAGTTCATCTAATCTTCTCAACAGTCCTATGAGATAGAGGTTTTAGAAACAGCCTTCTTCTACAAAGAGGAAAACCAAGTTAAATAAATCATCTAAGATCACCCAGCTAGTAAATGTGGTGTGAAGCCAAGAAGTCAGTTCCTGAGTCTACACTCTTCACCTCCACTCCACCCTGAAGCCATCTTGGGTGAACAGAGTGGGTAAAGGTATTAATGGAGGTGGCCACCAGTCTGCTGGTTGCTACTAAGGTCCTTTGGCGCCATCTGCTGGTGGCCCAGGGCTGGCTGTTCCAAAAGCTGTGGATCCCCTAATGTTGGTGCTTTCTCTTCCTCTTACTGGACGTCGGCATGTGCTTTTTTCTTGGCTGGAGTATTTATTTAAACAATGAGAATGAGGCTATCATGAAATTTAAAATTTAAAAATTGTATCCTTGAGCTGGTTGATTAAACAGGCGTGAAAAGCAGAATAAGATGAGTCCACCATGAGCTCCTTCCTTTGAGTTTTCTGACGTGTGCTTGACTCCAACTCTCTCCAAACAGCTTAGAATAACCTTGGCTTTGAGCTCTTCAGAAAGTCAAAGAACTCAGATGCAGAGTGCAGATGGCAGCAGTTGTTTCTGATGCATGATTGTGGCAGCCAGATGTTGTTAGTGGAATCACGGCCCGTGAATTTTTTCCCTGATGAAATCTGTGTGGTCAAACTTAGAGGGGACGTGGCTTACGCTGTCCTCCTGGGACAGGCGCTTTTTATTTACAATTTTATGACCTGATATGACTAGATTTTAATCAAATATGAGACAAAATTTTTTCTTTGAGAGGTCAACAGGGATCTGGAGTGAGAGTTCCCAAGCTACTAGCAAACTTGGACTAGAACAGAGTCCAGAGAACAAAGGTTGGGACTCCAGGTGGCAACCCTTCCCTGGGGCAAGAGGCCCGTTGCCTTAGAGGGTGGGATAAATGTGTGGCTACTAGAGACCCAGACAACTGCTGAAGTGTTCCATCCTGAGACTGTGGGGAGGTTTTTTTCACCCAGTTTAACAATCTCTTTTCTTTGAAGCCCAAGGCTTCTGGGCAATGTCTACTGTGACCAAGCTTTAATAATTTTTATCTATTGTTTGAACAATGGAGGGTTTGTTTTCCTATGTGAATACCCAAGAATTTTGAGAGATGGTGAGGAGAGACTCCAAGAGGACTTCAGAATGCCTCAGAATGCCGAGCGGATACCAGCCTTTTGATTCAGAAGCAGGGTCTGCAGCAGCTGTGTGATCCTGAAGAAGAGAAATGGGTAGATGACTACTTCCCAGTTGTAGTTTCCACTAGAGGAAACGTGGATCAATGTTGATTTACCTATCTCTAGAATATTCTTAAATTTAAAGGCAAGAAAATGTCTCTGCTGCAACAGATTTCTGTGTTCATTGATGTAAGAAAAACCAAAGGCTACTGTGGTAGGTCACTGCAAGCATCCTCGACAAATGGTTCCTCCCTGAACCCACATCTCTTTGGGATGTGTCATTTCTTCTCTCCCCCTCAGAGATCAAGTATTTCTTCACACCATTGGACTTAGAAGTTTGTAAAACAACTGATTTGCCTTGACCAATAAAGAGTGACTGACGTGAAACTGAGATACAGAGATTCGCTCTTAAGAGGCCTCATAGTTCCTGCCCTTCCCCTTTGACACCAGGAGACGACATGCTCTGGGGAGCGCGCCCAGCAGACTGTGGGGGAGAAGGCTGGTGTCGAGGTGGTAGGTGTGGTGATAACGTAAACTGAAGAGGCTTGTGAACCTATCCCATGAGTCACACGCAGTGCTGTAGACTGTTACCTCGATAAATTTTTTAAAAAGTAAAGAAACATGATGTAGTCGACTGGAGAGACCACCTGAGTAGAGCTCAGCTGACCAACGCCCAGACTCGTCAGTGGGCCATCTTGGAACGTTCCGGCCTCACTGGGCCATCAGATGAGAACGAGGCAGCCTGGTGAGCAACTAACCCACATGAAGCCAGCATGAGCGCTCAGAGCCATGAGAAATATTTAACCATTGTTGGTGTTTTGAGCCATTACATTTCGGGGTGATTCTCATGCAGCAAGAGATAACCAATACACCTCCCAAGAAAATCTAAAAATCAAACCAAACGCTGAATGCTTTACCTACATTAGTGTCGCAACCTAGACCCCCATATTGTCTTGACAAGGTCACTCTATGGGTGGTGAGCCTTCAAAGAAGTGTTCCCAAAGTCAGGATGCGATATTTCTTCTTGCAAATAAATTTAAGTATAATTTCAGGAGAACAGTAACTAAGTTTCTCCACCATGCCTGCATGCATTGCCTTACTCATTAGCTCCTGGCAGCGAGATATCCTTGAAACAATGAAGTGTCCTTGCCCCTCAAGGGTTAATGTTTGAACAAAGAACAACTAATCCCTTCCCCTATTTCCCTTCCTGGCCTGATAAAATCAGCTTAGATTAGTTCCTCCAGAATTAGGAGGAAGATATCTAATTAGCATAAAGATGTTTCTTTTATCATTGGTCTTGGTTTCAGACAATAGGTATGGAGACAGCAGCCTCCACCCTAGGCCTAGGGCAAAGGTTGAAGATTATGTCCTTTACCTTGCCGGAATTTACCTCAGATAAGAGACATTCTTCTAAAGTTCCTTGATTCCCCTCAAACTATGTAATTGATTATGTATCTGAATAT
>PVIJ01009508.1:0-37789 GCA_004024925.1 Scalopus aquaticus | reverse complement strand
TCCTGCCATTGTCAGTAGTTAAGTCTTCTTATGCTTTAAAAACCCTGTTCTCCAATAATAAAGTGGAATGGCCTGATCATACTCTCTGGTGTGTGCTGTCTCTCGCTCCCCACCCCCTTCTCCCCACTGAACCCTCCGCCGCTGCCACCGCCACCGATGCTTTCCCCACCACCCCCGGGAACCCAACCTCGGTCGGAGCCGGCCTCCGACACATTAGCCCTTTAAAGACACTTTTTCTAGTTAGAAAATAAAAGAACGTTCTTCACCATCACCACTCTAATTAGCCCAAATATATTAATATATTAACACCCCCCATGAACTAATAGTGCATAGAACTAAATCTTAAAGTGATCATTTTCTACTTGAAAAGAATTTTTCAAATGAAACATTGAATTGCTTTGAGTTTAACCTTTGGTTAAAAGTAAATACTACACCACAAGAAAGAACAATCAAGTAAATGCATCTGAATTAGCATTATAACTTAATAAATTATTAATAAAACATTAAACATTCTTACTATCTAATAAAAAAATAATGTATCTCCTTTAAAAGGTTTTTGGATGAGAAGAAAGGAAATATTACTTTGGTTTAATAGCCAGGGGTCCCTGCTGTGTTATAAGAACAAGCACAAACCAAATACAAATGGACAATAAGTGAATGATTTAGTAATAATGAACAGGCTGAAGAGAAAATAAAAATAAATACAAAAGATCCCAGGCCTTCATTCCTTTCGAATATATTGTTACAAATTGAAAAATATTTCATTTAAAAACCTTGCTCTAAGGAACTCACACAACTCAACAAAAAAAAAAAGCCAATAACCCAATCAAAAAATGGGCAGAAGAGCTCAAAAGGCACTTCTCCAAAGAAGAAAAGCAAATGGCCAACAGATACATAAAAAAAAAGCTCAACATTACTTATAATCAAGGAAATGCAAATCAAAACCACTATGAGATACCACCTCACACCTGAGAGGATGGCACACATTAAAAATAGGCAACAACAAATGCTGGAAAGGATGTGGAGAAAAAGGAACTCTTCTATACTGCTGGTGGGAATGTGAACTGGTCCAACCACTATGGAAAGCTGTATGGCGATTCCTCAAATTGCTAAACATGGAGCTCCTATACGACCCAGCAATACCACTTTTGGGAATTTACCCAAAGGATACAAAAACACTAATCCAAAAGGATACATGCACCCGTATGTTCATTGCGGCACTGTTCACAATAGCAAAGGTATGGAAGCAACCTAGATGTCCAAAAATAGATGATTGGATCAAGAAGATGTGGTACATATACACAATGGAATACTATTCAGCATTCAAAGAAGGCAAACACATGCAATTTGCAGCAACATGGATGGAATTAGAGGGAATCATACTCAGTGAAATAAGCCAGAAAGAAAGAGAAAAATATCGAATGGGTTCACTTATAACAGGACTATAAGGAAACCAAATAGGAGAGAGATACAATCAGTGGGGGGGGGGGGGGAGGCAGAGGGAGGGGGAGGGAGGGAAGGAAAAGCACACAAAATGGAATAGAAAAGAACACAAGGGACCATGCAGATGGATCACGGGGTGAATTGGTGGTGGGCTACCTAAGGGGAATACAAAATGTAAAGACATAAATAGCAATAAAAATATATATTAAAAAAATTTAAAAAATAAAAACCTTGTTCTAAGATCTTAATACCAAAAAGATGGAAGTTATGATAGTAAAATTACTATAAAAAATAATTTTAATCCAAGCTCACTTAGATCAAAGTAAATTGATTTGTATATTTTGGACATACAAGAATTCATATACATGTTCTCTGATTTTTCCCACAGTGTAAAATAAAAATGCAAATATGGCATTATAGTTTATGTAAGATTTTGCATTTTTCTTTCTAAAAGGTTACACTGAATGAAACCTTTTAAATCATGTAGAGCCACCTTAGAAATAAAGTAAGTTATTACCTTTGCCATTATTTAAGAGCCTCTAAATATATGGCTGTGTGCCTGCATTCATATGGGTGTTCAAATAAATATATTTAATTAATATTTAAGTTAATTATTTAAATAACTATCTTTATGAAATTATTTTCTTAATCAGTCATTAATACAACATTGCACTCTATAAAGTTATCTTATATGCACAATCTGAGTAAAATTTTAGGATGCCACATTTCTCTGTTAGGTTCAGTTTATGAACAATAATTGTCTATTAATGTTAGCTGCAATATAACTTCTAAAATCCCAAAATGACTTTTGAACTTTAGAATGATAAAGTATGGTAATAAGTAGTTAATAGTCTGCATTTACCTGAAGATTCATAAACAAGTTAAATTCAACACCTATTCATGCTTTTTAAATGTAGCCTTCAGTTTTTAAAAAAGAAAAAAACTCTTAGCAAATAAGAAAAACAGAAGCTTTGGTAAACTAATAAATTGCTTTTACTCCCCCAAAATGGTGTCAAAAGTCATCCTTATTGGTGAAACATTAGAAGCACCACACAGACAAACAAGAACAAACTCTTATTCAATGCTGTGTAGGAGTCTCTAAGGAGAAGAGTATGATAAGAAAAAGACACAGTAGTTATGAAAATTGGAGAGGATGATATTAAAAGGTCATTGATTTTATATGATTACCTATGTAGAGAAGCCAAAAGAATCTACTGTCATATTTATTAAACCTACTGAATTTGGGCCTCCCTGGTGGCGCAGCGGTTGAGCGCTGCGCTATAGAGCTGTCGGCGGCAAGTTCAATACCCAGCCGGGGAGAATCCCATATGGTATGGCAGACCTCTCCTGCCTCGCCCGCTGCTCCCCTCAGCAGTGTATTTCTGATCTGCCTGTTCTGCTCCCCACTCTGTCTCTGGTGAACCCTCTCACCGCCCCACGTCTCTGGCCTGTACCCCAGCTTGTATGTATAAATAAATAAATCTTTAAAAAAAATTCTTCTATGTATAAAAAAAAAAACCTACTGAATTTGTTAGAGAATTCGACAATTGAATACAAGATCATAATATTTAAAAATCAATTGCATTTTCATATACCAGAAATAAACTATTTTAACATATAATAAAGACTTGATTAATAATACCAAGCAAGTACCTAGAAATGAATCAACAATTATAAAACTTTACATTAAAACAGTAACAAAGATCTAAGTAAATTGAAAGACATTTATAGAAGTTTTATGGAAAAAGCAAGGCGATAAAACAGGGAAATCGCAAAGTTTCAATATCATTAATAACATTCTTTTGTGAAGATGGGAAGAATTTATTCCAATATTATGCTTCAAAAATTACATGTTAAGTTAAATGTATTCTTTGTCTCAAAAGTTATATAATAAATCATTTTAAACAATGAATTTTAGAAGTTCAGTTACAATTTAGTAACTGACAGAATGTGGGAGGGAGGGAGAATTGAGAACCAAGGTCTCCAGTCTGGAAAACTAAAAAGGGAGGAATGATGGTTTTAGAAATAACTATTATTCTGGAAAAGCTAATTGCTGAAAGAAGCCTCACGTTGAACCCACCAGAGGAAGGGGCCAGGACCCCGTTACTCCTGGTTTCCATTCAGTCCCCAGTATATCAGGCATCATCATTACGGTGTTTTAGGTCCCTTGAAAATCTAGGTGTTCTCCCTACTCTAGAGTATGGTTACTTGGTATATGGCCGTAAGTCCCTATTTTTGTTCGTTTTTTTTTCAAGATGTATTTATTTATGCATACAAGAGCTGGAGTGTAGGCCAGAGGTACAGGGGCGTGAGAGGATTCACCAGAGACAGAGTGGGGAGCAGAACAGGTGGATCCACTGAAATCCACTGCTGAGGGGAGCAGCGGGGAGACAGGAGAGGTCTGCTGTGCCCTGTGGGAAGCTCCCTGGCTGGGGATTCAACTCATGCTGCAGTGGCTGCCGATAGCTTCTTAGGCTGAGACTTAACCTCTTGCGCCACCAGGAAGGCCCTAGAAAGTCCTATTCATTGGTTCTAAGAAACCCTTTACTGCTCTACTGGCATTTTCTTGAGAATTCCCTCGTGATTGCTGAAGTTCTTTTTTTTTTTTAAAGATGTACTTATTTATGCATATAAGCTGGGGTGCAGGCCAGAGGTGTGGGGGGTGAGAGGATTCCCCAGAGACAGAGTGGGGAGCAGAACAGGCGGATCCACTGAAGTTCACTACTGAGGGGAGGAGGCCCTGAAGTTCTCTTGCCAGTTGGCCAAAGGCCTTGGCCAGTCAGGGTGTGGCACTGCGCACGAGGAAGCAGTTCACCTGGATGTGGGTGGCCTGGTAATACCGCTGCCAGCCAAGGCAAGCCCTGCCAGCCACGCGCACTGTGCTTCCCTGCCACGGCCACCGTCACGCTGCTCTCCCCCCACCCCGGCACCAGGCCCCTAATTACTCGGACATTCTGCCGCCAAGCCGTAGCTGCCAAAGCCGCAGCTTGCCCAGAGCTCGCTCCTGCTACCACATGCAGCTGCCGCCAGAGCCGGGCACTGCGGGCTCCGTTCGGGACAGACACGCTCCAGGGGCTGGACAAGATCTGGCTCAGTCCGTGGCTTTGTTCTAAAGGACAGTGAACCCCTAAGTGTCTTTCCTTAGCAGAGCCTTCCAGAAAAGTCCCAGGCCTAGACCTTTGTCCCTGGGCACTTTCCCTGGTGGGAGGAAGCCACAGTCATCACAGATTTCATTTCACCTCCCCCAACTCAGGAAAAATCAAAATAGCCCTCAAAATACCGTCACATGTGGATCGGCAACTCTTGGCATCTCTGATTCTCAGCCGACGGCTCCAGCTTTGTCCGTTTGTTTAATCAACAGGCTTTGATTAAACTTAAGTCAGGTGTAACCGGGAGGAGTCAAAAGTAAGAGACAGCAAGCAAGTCATGTCTAAGGCAGCAACCTAGATTCGGTGATGAGAGGTCTGGGGTGAATAGAGGGCTAAAATACAAGAAGCCCTCACAGACACCCGAGAGAGCGGGCGCAACCCCACAGAAGCTAACAGCAGAAGCACAGAGACAGAGACAGAGGCTGCGGCACTGACGAGGCAGACTGGGGCTGCGGGGCTAGAGCTGCACAGGACAATCAGCGTCCAGCTCCACTCTCTGTTCTCTCCTGCAATGTCTCCAATGGCGCCAGGAGCCATTTGGGGGAAAAGCTCCTGTTTGCCATTTGCTGAGTTCAAGGGAGCTGGGAATGCAGAGGACGGGGGAGACAGACCTGAGTGTGCGGTGCATCTAGGCCCAGGGTGGGGCGCCAGGTGGGGCTGCTCTCAGCATTTACACCGAGTCCAGTGTGGATGAGGCCACCAAGGAATGCTGGAAAGCAAGGGGAGTGTCAGGGGACCATTTAATAAGGTTACAGACTGAGCCCCCACTCCTCGCCCAGCAGGGAGGCTTGGAAGCCTTAAATAGATAAGGGAATTGAAGAGGCAGCAGTAGGGACAAGAGCATAAGGCCGCCCACTGGGACCAGAAAAACCAGCCCAGCTCCGGGAACACAGAAGCAGGCCCAAGACATGTTCTGTGTCAAAGGCCAGCACCCGAGACCGGACATCCCATCAGGTAACAGGAGCAAATCGACACCCCAAGTTAGAAAGCCGGAGGAAACAGCATAAAAACATCTCAAGGGCCTCCCTGGTGGTGCAAAGGGTTAAGTCTCAGCCTATGAAGCTGTCGGCAGCCACTGCAGCACAAGTTCAATCCCCGGCCAGGGAGATTCCCACATGGCACAGCAGACCTCTCCTGTCTCCCCGCTGCTCCATCAGCAGTGTTCTTCAGTAGATCCGCCTGTTCTGCTCCCCACTCTGCCTCTGGTGAATCCTCTCACCTCCCACACCTCTGGCCTGCACCCCGGCTCTTGTATGCATAAATAAATAAATCTTTAAAAAAGAGAGAGAAAGCCTCAACTCCTCCTTCCCCAGCAGACCTCTCCTCGCTCATCCCTGCTCCCTTGCAGGGTATTCCAATAAATCCCCCTTTTCTGTTCTCCACTCTGTGTCTGGTGAGTTCTTTCACCCCTGTGCCTCTGGCCTCACCCTAATACCTCTCCTCACCACAGAGAGGAGGACAAGGACACAGCCCTGAGGAACGGCAGCATTTAAGGAGCACAGAGACAGAGACACGTAAAGGAGGCTGAGAAGCAGAACCTCAGGAGAGAGAAACTAACAGCGGAAAGAAGCCATCAGCACCCCTGGCTGGGCCGAGCTGCCTGGGGATCAAAAGGCCACAGCAGGTTAGAAATAAAAGTGTCTCTTGGCTTTGGATAAATGGAAGGCGTGGGTGATGTCAGCAAAGCAGTTTCAGTGCCATGTGTGAGGGCAGGAAACAGGATAATGGGTGAGGGACGTGTGTGGAGGCCTGGGCCGCAGAGGCTGGCGTCATCTGCCTGAAGTTTGACGTTGAGGAAGGGGGGACGGCAGTCCTGGCTGAGAAAGGGTTATTTTATTTGGTTGATTGACCAGGGGGCCAGTGAGATTTTTATTTGGTTTAAAATGGAACATAGCCCTTGGAACATAGAAAGCAGGGAGTGTCGGGAAGGCTATGTGAGCAAGTCTCCAGAAGACAGCAATTGGGAAGGAGAAAAGGGCTTACCTTTGGAAAGGAGGAGGTAGTTGCTCCCGAGACCAGGGCAGGAGGAAGACCAACAGATATAGGAGGAGATAGTTTGGAGGGCAGGTGGGAACATCTATACGGCCTCCCAGCTGACCTTGATTCTCTCTAAGCTCCATGCAACACCGCCTCCTGGGAGGAAAGAGAGAGTGAAGACCCATTAGCTGGAACCTTAATAGCTCCTGGGCAAGAAAAATAACCTAAAACCTGGTGGAAGATTTTAAAGAAAATGTCTAAAGAGAGGATAGGACCGGAGTTGGCAGTTAAGAGAGTTTAGAGATGCAGAGGGCAGGAGAGCATGTGAAAAGATGCCCCACTTTCTAAGTCACAGGAAATGCAAATTAAAACAAGGTACCTACACCTATTAGAATGGGCAGAATCCAAAACTTGCCAGCACCAGCTGAAATCGTGCCAGAAGGGGTGTCTAGTCCCTTCGTGGTCGCCAACTGAAATCGGGCAGAACGGGCCTCAAATGCCCAGGCTCTGCGGCAAGAGCCACCAAAATGCCCCAAAAGGCCAAATACAACGAAGGACAGTGCCTGATGAGAGGACAGGGCGCTGGCTGTGGGTCTCACCCACGCGCACAATTGCAGGAGACTTCAGGCTACAGGAACAACAGCAGCAAACACGGGGTTTATTGTACACACGGGGGGAACAGAGAGCTCGCTGCAGCCTCAGGCGGCGGCCGCCTCACCCAGAATGCAGCAGGGACGGCAGCTCCTTGGGAGGCGCTGGGTTAGACAGGCCTCTGAGACACCAGGCGCAGCCTCTGGGGCTCCTGTCAGGCTGCGTCAGAGACAGCACCGGAGGCCCAGTCTCCGCAGAGTCCTTCGGCTTCTCCTCCTCCTCGGAGGGCGGCTGCTGGGGCTTCTTCTCTCTTCTCTTCTCAGAGGCCAGGAACTGACTTCTCTCTTCTCTCTCCGGAGTCTGGAACCGTCGTCTTTCTTCTCCTGGGGGCTGGTCGTGTCGGGTCTTCTCCTGTTTGGTTCAATCTTTCCACCCCCCCCCCCTTCGGTTCAATCTTTTCTCCTTTTTTTTCCTCCTCCGGCCCAATCTTTTCCTCCTTCTTTTTTCTCCTCTCTTTGGTCCAATCTTTTCCTCCCTTGACTTTTTTCGGTCCCTCCAGTCCTGGTTATATCCTCTCCCTGAGCACCATCCATAAGTCTGATTGGACCATGTTCAATCCTGGAGCTGATTGGACCAACCCATCAGCTCCTAGCACCTGATTGGTCCATACAAAAAAACGGCAGTTACTGGGCAGGAGCAACTGCCATAACTGACTCCGGAGCAGCGGGATAAGAGGCCCCACCGCTCCTGCAGGCTCCCACTGCTAAGGCAGCTTGGTTCCGGTAACACAGCCACTGTGAGGACCAGGAGCGGCAAGAACTCTCATTCATGGGGCCTGCCTGGTGGCACAGTGGTTAAGTCTCAGCACGATCAAGCTGTTTTCGCCAGCCACTGCAACTGAGTTCGATCCCCAGCCAGGGAGCTTCCCACAGGGCACAGCAGACCTCTCCTGTCTCCCAGCTGCTCCCCTCACGGCGTATTTCAGTAGACCCACCTGTTCTGCTCCCCATTCTCTGTGAATCTTCCCACCTCCTGCACCTCTACCCTGCTCCTCAGCTCTTGGTTGCATAAATAAATATAAATAAATTTTTAAAAAAAACAGAACTCTCATTCACTATTGTGGGCCCGCAGAGCGGAGCAGCCATCTTGAAGGACAGCTGGGAAGTGCCTCACAGAACCGACTCACTCCTGCCATACAACTCAGCAGTTGGAGCCTTGGTATTTGCTCAGATGAAAGAAACGCTGCTTGGTGAGTTTTCTCTCGTCAGGAAAAATGAAATGCTGACGCTTGCCCCCTCAAGCAGACAGCTGCAAAATGTGGCAGCCCAAGAAATGCAGGACCGCCACTGTATATCCGGAAATCTCTAAGTAAAACAAAATGTTAAAATCAAGCCAAGCTTCACTGAGATAACATAAAACAGGCCAAATGGCCCCAAAAGGAACACACAGAAAGAGCTGGATGTATATTACCAATTGTGGAAAGGAATTTAGGCAATGTCGGGGTAAGATTATAACGCCTCAGTATGCATTAATATTAATGAGGGAAAGGGGAAGGACTTGGGCATCAGAGGATAAAAACCAAATGAAACTGCTTTGTCGTGCCTGCCTTCTGGACGGACACCTGATCTTGCAAGAATGGCAGCAAAATTTTACTTCCGCTGTACTCCTTTTCTCCAAGTCCATTCTTTTAATTTGAACAGGTGAGTTCATTTCTCCCATCAAAGAAGTTGACAACTTCACCCCCTCAAGCCCAGCACAGGGCGTTTCTAGCCTACACTTGGAAGCAACCAAGATGTTCTTTGCAGTAGGTGATAAACTGTTGGTCCATCCAGAAAATGGGATGCTGCTCAGTGCTAAGAAATACACTATAGTGAAAAGAGGAGGGATTCAAGTGCATAGTTACCAGGGGAAAGCGGTTCTCCTGAGGTGCTTCTGCCCGTGTGACATTCTCTGCAAGTGTGGGAGCACGTTCCTGTACCTTCCTCTCAATTCTGTTATAAACCTAAAACTGCTTAAAATGTTTTCTATTTAAACTCATGCCATTCGCAGCAACATGGATGGAGCTAGAAGGGATCACGCTCAGTGAACTAAATCAGAAGGAAGAAGAAAAATACCGGACGGTTTCACTCACAGGAGGCATATAGGAGCACCAAAAAAGGGACCAGGGAAAAAAAATATTAACAATAAAAAACACAGCAAAACAAAACAAATATAGACCAACAACTACAAATCAGAGACATTCTGCAGGGGAGAAGGAGGGAGAGGGATCAAAACGAGGGCAGGAAGAGCACAGGGACTATGGTGATGGTGCACCTGTGAATTGGTGGTGGGAATTCAAGGGGGACCACACCTGAGAAAAGAAAGCAGACATTGTACGAAAATGAACAATGGTGTAAATATATATAAAAACAAATAAATTATTTTAATTTTTTTTCTTATTTAAATTAAAAAGAAAAAAGAAAGTGTAGAGAAGCCTCCAAGTGGCCAGAGCTCCTGCAGGCACCAGCTGGAGAACAGGGCGCTTGCGTGCGCTTCTGTGCGTCTCCGGTTGCCGTGACAACAGCGTGGCCCCGATCAGCCACTGGAGTACCGTTAAGCTAATACCCCTCACTAGCCAGGCCGCCATATTTCCCCTCCTATCAGTTTCCCTAAGAGGGAGAAGCTCTGGTCGTGGTGAGATGCAGTAGTTACACTTCTCCCTGCACACACACACACACACACACACAAATGGATTAAATGTTTTTGCTTTTTTTAAGGTCCAGAAGAGCTGCAGCTCAGTTTAAGGAAAGGAAAAAAAGACACAAGGTCCCTCTACAGATCTGCCTCAGCCGGTCCTGTAGCCTGGGGGCCAGTAAGTTTTCCTGCCTAGTGCTGTCCTCTTTATTTACATGCTCTTTAGGCAAATGTATCCAGCTTCCAAGCTTTAAATACAATCAGTATAAACAAGACTTTTAAATTTCTGTCTCTAGCCCTGACTCCTCCCAGAGGCCCTTGGAGCAGTTCATCTGCAAGTTCCCTGTAATTGCAGAGATCTCTGCCTCCACTGTATTGCGCTCAGTATTTTCCTAAACACACTTGCTCCATCCACCGTCCTTCTTTCTCAGTTGAGGGCAACGCCATTCTTGCAGTTGCTCAAGCCCAAAACCTCGGAGTCATCCTCTGCTTCTTTTCCTCCCTGGCCACACCAAATCCAGCAAGTTCCACCAGTTCTGTCTACCTAAGAAACCCGGCTTCTGCCCATCTCCACACTCCCCTCCACCCCTCCGCTCCATCCATCGCCTCCTGAGACTGAGCCCCAACTTCCCCACCTGGCTTACCCCAGGGGCTTCCTAACTGGCCTACTTCAGCTCCAGGTCACTGCTGAGCAGGGGAGAAGGGCATGACCAGTCCCAAACCTGCAGCCAGAATGATCTTTTCAAACTAAATCACATCACTTTTCTGCTTCAGACCCTCTAGTGATTTCCTGGGGAACTAAGAAAAAACTGAAACTCTTCACCATCAGAGAAGAGCCGACCAATGCAGGCCCCCACCCACCTCTTCGCCCCCTCTCCTGCCACTCCCTCCCCTTCCCTGCTCCAGCCTCTTCCCGAGGATGGCACAGGGCTCTTTTACCTTCAGATCAGAGTCTGCATTTGCTGCCCCGGAGCTGGGCCAAGCTTCCACTGGAACTCCCCATGCTGGCTACTCCCAGCCTCTCAGATCCCCGCTGAGAAAGGCCTTCCGAATACCAACATTGCCCCCCAGATTCTCCTTTACTCTCTAGTACAATGTGCGTTTTCATTTCTTCATAGCAACTGGAACTGAAATTTTCTGATTGTTTATTCTGTCTCTCCCTCAAGTCTGGAGAGGAGGAAACTTTTCCTTGTGCATGGTACCTCTGGGGCCGGAACAGCACCTGGCACAGGAACAGGCTCCAGAAGCATTGGCTGAATGTGGTTGGGGTCAGAGAGGCACCCACTGAGGCATCTTCATGCAACCACACAAATCTGGAGACTTCACTTTTAACTACAACTGTCTAGCCACTTAGCCATTTTTCTTTCTTGTATCCATGCACTAGAAATTTCTGCCTCAGCCAACTCAGCTCACTCCCAGTCTGGAAGCTTCTCAAGGCCCACTCTATGGAACCAGGACATCAGCGGCCCCCAGGTCCCCAGGCAGTAGCCACAGATGCTACCGCTGCCTCCATCCCCTCTCCACGTCTTTTCTCTCCCGTGAAAATACTACACTGAGAAAATCTGGGAATTACAGAGAATCAGGAAGTCAGTGGGGATATCACAAAATCTTCATACTTCTAGCATACGGGGATATTGTTCTCTTTTCAGTGCATTTTCTTTCTCGATGACCTGTGAATAGTTGGCTAATCTTTTCTTTCTCCTACTGCTCGCACTTCCTGTCACTGGAAATTTGTCCATAAATTTAATAGCCAAGTAGTATTTCACGGAACTAGTTCTGACATTTTGTTTTCAATTCTACTGTAGCCATAACCATTTGTCTTCAAGTACAAATATTTGCTTCTATTTAGAATTTCTGTTCCAGGATATGTACCCATCTTGTAGGTCTCTGGTAAAACCAAGTAGAGTCAACTGAAGCATGAAACACTGACAAACTACCAGAATCCTCCAGGGTAAGTCATAATAAAAATACCAATTATACGGCTCCCCACATTTTCCCTGATAGTAACATAAGTGTAAAAACATGCACGATTGTTAACACCCGTCTCTCCTGCTAAACCACAAGATCCATGTAAATATGGAGACTTTGACCATCTTATTCACAGTGCCCAGCATGCAGTGGGTGCTCCATGATAACTGGACAGTCACGATACCAGTGAGATTTTGGGAGAGAAAAAAACCACTGAACACCCATCCTCCAAACATCCACCCACCCCCCACCACCCCGACTTCACGCACGGGAGAACACAGAGCCAACTCACTTCCATTTATTCTTCAATACAAATATTTTACAGTTTTATTTTTAAATCATTTACACATATTCATACAAAGAAAAATAAATTTCAGGATGGAACCTGGGGGCCATGGTGGTTAAAAAAGCATCTCTCTGATCACTGGGACTGAAGACAAGGCAGGAGGCTCAGCAGTCATTTCGGGGAGTCAGTGCACCTCCCCACACAGGGGACAGTCGAGAAGGATCCAAGGTGCTCCTTCATCTGCCCTCAATCTTCACCTTGTGCGGGTTTTATGAGGGAAGAGGAGTTTTCAATGCTTTCCCCTAGAAACATTTCAAGAAGTACTGCCAAGGCTCATGGGACACTGAACCCCACCACCAGCACCAGGAATCTGCAATTCCCAGACCACTTTTCTGGAGAGCGAGCTCAAGTCCTACCCGCAGGTCTGTCTAAGAGGAGGGACGGCTGCGCTCCCCACTCCCTCATCCCACTCGCACCGTCTCTCACCAACGCCCCAATCTGAGCCCAGCTGGTACGTTGGAGGCTCATTCCACAAAGCAGACTCCTCCTGCCCACACCAAACACTCTCCAGAACTGGCCCTGAGGCCCCTAAGACGCTGGCGCATGAGCACCCCAGGACTCTGGCCTCTGAGCATCCACCAGGAGAGGTTCGAGAATGACACCGCGATGAGACCCCTTCAAAACCCGCTCCGCTGAGCCAATCAACGCTTCAATCAACCAGGCCAGCCCTGCACACAGCCCGCCCCGGGGTCACCAGAGGCGCGTGGTGGACACCTCCAAGACGCGGCTGCCCGAGGAAGCTGCACGATTATCAACTCCCGGTACCAGGGAAGGGACAGACATCACGAATGTGGGGGACCCTCTCAGAAATGGCAGCTATGACAACAGTCACCTTATGTCTTTGGGTCCTCCCCAAAAAGCAGCACCAAGAAAGGGCACGATGCGCAGAGAGACCGTGGCTGGACGTGCAGCCCTCGAATTACCAAGGACCGAGACGCCGGAGCTCGCTTGCCCACAGGTACGCGGGAACTGGGGGGGCTGCCCGCCCCTACGTGGAGGCCGCCGAGAGGCCGGACCGCTTGTGGTCATCAGCCCACCCCCTTGGTGGGCCCCTTTGGGGAGAGGGAGTCACGTCCAGAGCGGGGGCCCCTCCGGGCGGGCACTCACAGGGCAGCCCGTCCCACTGTCACTGGGGCAGGCCGAACATGGACAGGAGGGCGGGCAGGTCCCGGGAGTCCGCTGCCCCGTAGGCATCGCTCTGGCCCAGCATGGACAGTGCCAAGCGCAAGGTGCTCCAGATGTTCTCTGACATGGCCCCCCCTTCACCCCGGGGGCCCCGGCTCTTCCTCTGCATGTTCAGGGCTTCCAAAAAGTGTTCCACAGCCTCCCTGCAGGGAAGAGAAACAAAGCTGATGAGCCAAACTCCGGGGGAGTCGGCAGGTCAGGGCCTGAGAAAGAACGCGGAGGCTGGTGAGACAGGCGACGGGGCCAGCGGACGAGGCGGGGGGCGGGGGGCCCCTCACCGGTGAGCCCCCAGGTTGATGCAGCTGATGCCCAGGTTGTAGCGGGACCGTATGTAGCCAGGCTGCAGCTCGAGGGCGCGCCGGTACGCAGCCACAGCCTCTTCGCTCTGGTTCCCGTTGGCCAAGGTGGCCCCCAGCTTATTCCACAGCAAATAATCCTGGGGCAGGGAAGGAGACAGGTTCGGGTGCCAGGCCAGGCTCACATCGGCTCCCGCCCGTTCCGCTCGCAGCCGCTCACAGCGTGGCCGCAACGTCACAGCCCCGCCCTGCACACCCCCCGCGTCCCGACGGCCCGTGCGCCCGCGCCCGCGCCCCATTCTCCCACAGCACACGGAGCCCTGGAATGAAATGGCCCCTGACTCCAGGGGCCCGACACACGGTCTGAGCAGAGCCGGGTCCCCCCACGCCCCCCGAGGCTCACGTCGGGGCGGACGCTGAGGGCGGCCGTGAAGCAGTCCACCGCCTTGTCATACTCCCCGCTCAGGTTGAAGAGGACGCCCAGGCCACACTGCACATCCGGGTCGATAGAGGTCGGGTCCAGGCGCACGGCCGCCAGGAAGAGTTCCTTCACCTCCAGAAACAGGGAGCTGGGCAAGCAAGACAAGCAGAGGAGGAGCTGGGCAGACACCTGTACTCCCAGCCCTCCAAGTAACGACTTAGTCCACCGCACCCGCAAGGCTCAATCCGCCAGCCCCAAACGCCAATCCAGAAGCCGCTTTCTCTAGCCCGTCCCCACTGCACTGCAGACTGCAGACCTCCTTCCAGTTCCTTCTGGCTCTCCCGCCCGCTCTTAGCTCCTCCACCTCTCCAGACGTCCAAAATCAAGCTTCTCCTACTGGGCCTCAGGCTGCGCTGTCACCCCGGAAGCCCTCACACTTACTCTGACAACAGAGAGCCCAGGATGCGCTTGCTGGGGCCCAGCCCTGCCCCACCGGCCCCTTCTTCAGCAGGCACCACGAGGTGGGCGTAGGCGGGGGTGTAGCGCAGCCAGTCGCGCAGGGTCTCGCAGGCCTGCCGCTGCAGGGACTCGTTGGTGAAGCTGACGGCCAGCGCCATCAGCGCCGTCAGGTTGTCTGGCTTTAGCTCCAGGCACCTGTTTGGATGGAGACAGGCAGGGCTGGCATCTGCAGTGACAACGGCACCCATGGGTGCCCGGAAGCCAAGCCACGCTCAGAAGACAGTCACCGGCCTCCCCTGCCAACACCCTCAGATTAACATTCAGAAGGGTCCTCCCATGGGAGTGGTTAAAAAAGTTGCAGATCTGACAAGGGGAAAGTCTTATAATAGCCAAGGAACCAGCCAGGGTCCCACAAATAAAATCAAAAGCTGATAAAAGAATGGAACCAGAGCCTCCCTGGTGGCGCAGGGGTTAAGTCTCAGCCTATGAAGCTGTCCGCAGCCACTGCAGCATGAGTTCCGTCCCCGGCCAGGGAGCTTCGCACAGGGCGCAGCAGACCTCTCTTGTCTCCCTGCTGCTCCCCTCAGCAGTGTGTTTCAGTTGATCTGCCTGTTGTGCTCCCCACTCTGTCTCTGGTGAGTCCTCTCCCCGCCTCCCTACACAGCTCTGGCCTGCACCCCAGCTCTTGTATGCATAAATAAATCTTAAAAGAAAAAAGAAAAGGAACAGAACCAACTCCAATTCACTCCAACCCTTAGAGTTTCATCACGAGGAAAGTCTCGTGAGCAGCCAGAGAGAAGACAAGGATCTGGGCCCAGGCTCCTGTCACCTGAAGACTCCATAGCGGAGGCCCCACCTCCCCCACCCCCCCACCCCCCACCGCAGCATACTCACTTCCGCAGCGCGCTGATGGCCGAGAGTTCTTGCTCGTTCTCTGCCTGTGTGGTGCCCAGATACTGCCAGGCCTAGAGAGAGTTGACGAGTCCATCAGCCCTTGCTCACCTTCCACCTCCCCTTCCTCTGGATCCCCCCCCACACCCTCTCACTGTCACCCCACCTCCCCAGCCAGGCTCTGCTCCATCTGCACGCCTCTCTGGGGTCCCCCTCAGAACTGGAGGAAGTGGGCTCTACTCTGAAGGGAGAGCGCGGAGCCCCTCACCTCCATGTGCTTGGGGTCGTGCTGCACCGCCGCCTCGAACAGCAGCACCGCGTTGGGCAGGTCGCCCTCCTGAAGTCGCCGCAGCCCTTCCTCGAAAGGCTGGGGGTGGTCACGCAGGGGGTTCTCCTCCTCAAACTGGTAGCCCTGAAGAGGAGAAGCCAGCGAGAACCCACCTAAGCGTGCACACCACAGGCAGGGCGGCAGGAACGGTGACGGCGACCAGGCTGGGGGAGAGAAGTCGGTGCCGCTGAGGAGGAGGCCAATTTTCCTACTAAGAGGAGCTCACCTACGACTAGGGGTAAAGTCACTGGGCACCGCGCTCACGCTGCTGTTGCCTTTCCCAGTCGCTGGGCAGCCAGGCAAGCCCACAACTGAGTCGCGTTGGGAGTAAGTTTGAGGTATTAAGTTCTAATTAGAGGCCTGTGTTTCCATTCCCTGGACTTCTCGTCACCAGACAAGAGACATTTCTGAATTGGATTGTCGAATAGTAATGAAGTCCGTTTTCCTTGGCCATTCAAAGGGCATCCGTCACCACCCCGCAACAGTGTGAGAATGTACGAAGGGGATGGAGTTTGGGGCCTCTTACCCCGCTCCTGGAGCCATTACACATCCTGACTAGATATAGGTATTCAAGCAGCTGATGTATTTAAGTTATTCCCCAATTTCATTCTTAATATTAATCTGTATCTGATAGTAAAAAGTTAGATCCCAAAATGCTTCAGAAAGACACTGCTCTCCTCCAGCTGAAGCATGATGTTCTATGTGAAGCTTTCTTGAACAACCAGTATTTCGAGTAAGGCAGCGAGGTCGAGGGGCACACGGCAGTTACCAGTGAGCTGTGTGAACTGAGACAAGCAAATAAAATGCTCTTTTTTGAGGAGTAAATGGTTTTCATCCCAAAACAATATACAGAATGAAAACAGGAAGCAAAATACCAGGCGGATCCCTTTAAGAGGAGTGAGGAACCAATTAGAATGAAAGTGTTCATAATAAAGATAAGAAGGAGGCCTTTCTTCACTGTTAGGCAAGTGCTAAAGAACTAGAAGCACTTAAATCTTATCAGCAAAGTTCTAAACTATCACAAGCCACCAGAGGCAAACCGTTTGTGACAGAAACAAAGTTATTCCAATGGAGGTTTTGAGGAAACCAGACATTATAGGAAAAGGATTTGGGCTGAACATATATAAAAAGTGCATTTATGTTAAGAGTAGATCATATTCATGGGACATTTCTGTACAGGGTGAAAGCTTAGAAGGTAGAAAATGACCTTACATCAGGGATCAATAAGCCTTTTCTCTGAAGGGCAGATAAAAAACATTTTGTCACAACTACTCAGCTGTACCTAATGAGGAATACCTGTAAACCAAAAAAGCACAGCTGTGTTCCAGTAAAACTTTATTTATGGACACTGAAATTTGAATCTCACATAACTTTCATGTCACAAAATACTCCTTTTTATTTTTTTTAACCACTTAAAATGTTCAAACTATTCTCAGCTCGCCGGCCACAGAAAAACAGGTGGCGGGCCAGACCGCCAAGCCCCAACCTAGACAGCCAGAGTTCAACAAAATAAATCTTTCTGCATTCAACCTCAACTATGTCCGTCAGCAATCCACGTGTTAAGCCACCCTGTAGGAAGCATCACTGTCACCTATGACACAATTTCCCAATTAAAGTAATTCCTGCCTCTCAGAGTTACTGAGAACATCAGCTAAGAATATTCACCAAAGCCTGACTAAAGCAGAAAGTACTAGTCCTAAACTGGCAAGATCCTCAGCAGACAATGCAACAGCCAGTGCCGTGGGCTGTGAGTCACAGGTGGCCTAAGCACCTCTCACCCATGCCCCCTTCACCCTTAATTGGGGTTCCCTTAATTGCTGACAGAAAGACAATTTTCAAAATTAAAAGATCTGCATAGGTGAAAAAAGAGCACTCCAGAGGAACCCACAATACCCTAGGAATGCTTGGGGTCACTCTTGTATCCTAAAGAGTCTCACCCCAGTTAACCAACAGGTCAGCTCCACTGTCTGGTCTATTCCGAAATCTCAGAGGCCCGTATTGTAGGTACAGGGCACTTCTGGGAGCCTGACACATCACAGAAACGTCTCCTTTTGCTAACAATATACAATAGCTGCTTCAGCTACAGGTGTTATCTTGACAATTTAAGGACAATCAATAAACAATGGTACATTCAGATTCATGAATTTACCTGACAGAGTCAGATCCACATTTGAAAAAAAAAATTACTACCGGGCCTCCCCGGTGGCGCAGCGGTTAAGCGCTGTGCTGTGGAGCTGTCGACAGCGCGACCGACGTGAGTTCGACGCCCAGCAGGGGAGAATCCCACATGGCGCGGCAAACCTCTCCTGCCTCGCCCGCTGCTCCCCTCAGCAGTGTATTTCTGATCTGCCTGTTCTGCTCCCGGCTCTGTCTCTGGTGGACCCACTCGCCGCCCCACGCCTCTGGCCTGTATCCCAACTTGTATGTATAAATAAATAAATAAATCTTTAAAAAAAAAATACTACCAAGCGCTAATTCAATATTAACCAGCACAAAGCCAGATAAAATTTAAATTGTTCATTACCAGTGAGTAATAAAGGACAGCACAAACTGTTCTAATACTAAGTTTGCAATATCCCAAGGTATCAATGATTTCAAAAAGGGTTCACAAATCTAAAAACATAGTTATATTTTTAAGTTTTGAATTAAAAATTTCATTTCGCCTAGCCATGCCATGAATACGGGAGCAAAAAAAATGCTAAGAGGAAATGCAGCTCATATGAAATTAGTGCTGCGTCTATACTTATCAAAAGCATGGAAACGCTTATCCAAAATTTGTAACTTGCCATTTATAAGTTGAGGGGGCCTGTGCAACCTATCACATTGTTAATACAAATTAATTATTAATAATTATAGATACAAATTATCCCCAAGGACTTTCTTCAATTCCCCTCATTAGAATTCCATAGGAAAAACTTATGATGCCAAAACACAGGGCACTGTCCCAAGCAGTAAGCTCGTAAGCACTCTTTTCTATTCTAGCATCGGGCAGCTCTCAGGAAATGGGCCAAAATAACGAACAAAAGCTTACATTCCTAGTACTTGGCTTTCCAATCCTCATCTTTTTAAAGTTATCCTGAATTTCATTCTTCCCTATCTTTGCACAGCCCCAGCATTTTGCTTTACCTCACAGGCCCTGCTGGATTTAACACCAGAATTCTTTCCAACTCGATCTGAGCTGAGAAAAAAACATCAAAACCCACCTCCCCAGTTCCTGTTTTGTCTTTTCCAAAACCAAAAAATTCTCTACTTCTTTCCTTTCCCCCTTATGCTTCAACCCAGGGAGTTCCATTATTAACCCCATTACCCTAAAACCTATAGATTTTTTCACCATAATACCCCTGAAATAACATACACTTCTCAATCAATAGGTATATGCAATATGCAAAATTCTACCATCTTTCACCAATGACTGTAGGGCAGTTTTCCTAACATTTAAGTTCCTTAATATAATCCTCTGAAAACACACTAAATTGGGGCAAAGGGCTAGTACTGCCAGGCAGAAATTAGAATTTAAAATAGACTGACAAGTTAAAAAGAAAACAGACATTAAGGTGCGGAGGCAGTGAACCAAAGGGGCTCACCTTCTCAAAGTGTTCTCAACCGACCTCCAAGGCAGAGCCCCTGAACACCTCAGGCCGGCCTCCGTCCGAAGTGGTAGGTCGCTGCACTGGCGTTATCTGTTCAGGGCGGCCTGTTAGCGACCTTCCCATCCCAAGAATGAGCGCACACTCAGTGACGGAGGCGAGCCGGGGCAAGGAGGTGATTCAGACTTCCTTCCACGGAAAGAAGCTCCAGAAAAAAAGTACTTAAAAATGGGCCCCCTTCAAAGTCAGGATTAAAGGCCAGACAAGGAAACCTTGCAATCTAAAGACCCAGCGCCTACCTTATCGTAGGAAGCGGCCGTGATGTCCTCGTAGTCAGAAAGCCAGGGGTGGGCCTCGGCGTCGCGTTTGGCCATCTCCTCCAACTCTGCCTGCAACTTGTCCCAGAAATCGACATCAGACTGTAAAGAGGGAAGGCAGTAGAAGGAGGGGTCCATCGTGACGACCACCCCACCCACCCTCAGCGACTCCAGGACGGATTCCCGAAGGCGGCAATTCTTAAATTTCCAAGTGTTTAAGAATTTTTCCAATGTTGAAGAGTTGGTAAAATGCAGATTCCTTGATCATACCCCCAGATTCATTCACCAGCCTGAGGTGAGGCCCAGGAATCTGCACTTCTGACAGGCGCCCCGCCCACACAAGCAGTCCTGCCAGAGGTGACCCCGAAGCGCTGTCTGAGCACTCATGGCCTGGATGTCGCTAGGCCGTTCTCTCGAGAGCGCTTTCTCTTTCCTGCGCCCGCTGCTCTCACCTCGATCGCCGACTTGGCCCGTTCAAACTCCATATCAAGAGCAGATGTGTTTGCTGGTCGTGTGAACTGGTCAACCCAGGCTTCTGACGTGCCCTGTGACAAAGAGGCTGGTCACGCCACCACCACCTTCTACCCTCTAATTATTGACTAAATACTCACGAGAAACCACCAACCTGGCCACTTCTGAGAACAGTCTCAGAATCGCTTTCCCACCCAATCAGGACCTAGATGCTACCAAGACAAGGTGTCAATAAAATCCCTTCCCCATCTGGGACCGCTGAACACTGAACCCAGGGCCTGGGGCCCCAGCAAATCTAAAGGGGGACTAGGAGGTGACAGCGTCCTACCTGCTGCTGTATAAACTCTGCTGCCCACTGCTCTGCCTGAGCTCGGCCAGACCCTGCACCGGAATCCAGGGCCACCTGCCCCTCGCCAATCTGCCGCACGAATTTCAGGAACTGGGGCACAGAGACACACACAGGCCGCTTGGGAGAGGACTTCCAGGGGTGCACTCTCAACCAAGCCTGAGGAGCACCTGCACCTCCCCTTCCCCTGACCACCTCTAGCTGCAGACAAGATACGCTAAGACCCTGGAGAAAGTAGAGAGCAAGATGAAAGGGACCTCTGGCTCGAGAGACTGGGAAGGCGGAAAGGAGAAAGGGTCAGCGGACACGGGCACGAGGGAAAGGAGGCTGGCAGGAAGAGGCAGCTCCCAAGTGTCCGTTCACTAGACAGGAAGGAGCAGACCTGGCAACTCCTCTCCTTCTCTTCAAAGGAAACTGGGGTAAAAGAAGCAAGACTCTTGCGCTCCAGGACCAGCTCTGCTGGGCAAAGCAGCGTGGGTGTGGCTCACCTCGGAGTTAGCCAGCTTGGGGTCATCCACCTTGGCCGCAAAGTCGCTGGCCGTGCGCTGCAGGTCCTCCTCAGGATGATACTCGTCACACCTGGAACAGGGAGGCCGCACACTTCACAGGCTGGTCCCAACCTCCCAGGCTCCTCCCCTCTCCCGGCCCAGTTCCTGTGCGGGGCACTGAGGATGACACTTCCTCACTCTCTTGGTAAGGGCCTACAAATTCCAGTTCACCTGAAGGGACACCAGGTAGGAGTGGCAAGAAGCTAGCCCCTTCCTTTTCCTTCTCCCTTTCCCAAACGTGTCTTTGAAGAGAAGGAACAGACAGCAGCAGGCTCCAAAAGGAACAGGGAACAGGGACGTAGGTAAAGTTATGAACGCTTGGTAGGACAGATAAAATTCTTGATTGGATTATACCCGAGACATAAGTTCATAGAGGTAATATTACAAATGGAAACTTCAATGCAGAAAATGAGGGGGCTGCCAGCCAGTTTGAGGAGGTGGAAGGAGGTGACGGGAGGTGGGGAAGCGCCGATACTCCCTCCTCGGGATCACTCCTGCAGGTAGAAGCCCGACTCACCAGCGGTCAGTGGTGCTTGTTCCCTCAGGCTCGCCCAGCCACAGTTTCTCCTCTGACTGTTCCAGATATTCCTCAGCCCAGCGGGCAGGAGACACAGACAAAGGATCTGGCGAGGCGCAGAGGTGGGAAATCAGGCGGAGTCCAGAGAGGGACCAAGGAGGGGGAGTCCGCATACGGACTGGCCCTGTGTAAGCCAGAGCAGGCGAAGTCCCGCCCATCCCTCAGACCCTCAACGAAGTTTCCAACCCACTCCCACTTCCAAGGGACCTGGAGCAGAAATTTACTGAGAAATGCTCAGCAAAGAGGCTCAGAAATGGACTAGGGAACAAACCCTTTGCTGGAAGAACATGAGTGTTCAGTAAGAAAAAAGCAGGCACCCAGGCCTCCTTCCTCCCGGAAGACCCCGCTGGGGATTGGCAAGGAACTGAGGAAGGATTCCTGCTTCTTACCAAACCTCTGACCTGTTCTCTCCCTACAGAGTTCACACCACCCCCACATATGGAGCCTCATAGTTCATCTTCACACACCTACTAAGAGAATCTGCGAGAACACTAGGCCGCAGTTCTCTGGCAGGCCCCCTCAGGCCCCTACTCCCCAAAGATAAACAACACACTACACTGACTTCTGTCACTTCTGATTAGTTTTGAGGGCTACTTTTTTTTTTAAAGGTTTATTTATTTACGCATACAAGCTGGGGTGTAGGCCAGAGGGAGGGCGGGAGGGAGTAAGAGGATTCACCAGAGACAGAGTGGGGAGCAGAACAGGCAGATCTACTGAAATCCACTGCTGAGGGGAGCAGGGGGGAGACAGGAGAGGTCTTCTGTGCCGTGTGGATCAGCCCCCTGGCCAGGGATCGAACTCATGCTGCAGTGGCTACTGATAGCTTCATAGGCTGAGACTTAACCCCTTGCGCCACCAGGGAGGCCCAGGGCTAAATTTTTTAAAGACTAATTCTAGAAATGGCCTTGGCAGCAACGATGCCAAAGGACACTGCGACATCAGAATAAACATATCGAGACAACAGATCCAATGAGGGTGCTGAACTGTTTCTCAACCCCGGGACTTTGCCTCTACTGAGGTCAGAAAACAAAAGCAATGAGACAGAACAGAGTCCTAGAGAATGGGTGAATACAGAGAAGGCGGGTGCCTGCAGTGTTCTCTCCTTCCGGCTCTGCATTCCTACCCTTACAAACCAGGACCTGAAATGGTCATTCTGTCTTTGTCCCCAGCATAATGTAAAGATCTGTCACTGCTTTTTTAACACTGAGAAGGCAGACTTAATCCCTCAGTACCTACATGGAACCATTTAGCCGAAACGTTGAATAATTTCAACACAGTAATCTCAACATCTGAGAAAGTACTGTCAAAATCTGAATAAACAAAAGATCAAGGCATCATTTCTCTTTCCTTTGCCCCAACGAGGCTGCTGGCTGAGGAATGGGGCCCTAATAAGGAGATGCCTGGATTACATAGACTGTATAAGGCCTGCAGTCCCTTTGCCCCACTCTGGAAAAACGAGCACTCCCTTCTCCTCACTCTCCCTCACTCCCTGCTCTCAACTGGAGTGTTTTTGCAAAAGCTCTATTCTGGCCACAAGTGCTCCTTGAATTACAGAGAAATGCTCCTCTCAAGGACAAGAAGCAACAGAAAAAAACACAAAGCACCTGGGACTTCAAAAGAGACATGAAGCAGATTAGAAAAAAACCCAGAGGTGAGAGAAGTCATCCTGAAATAGTTCTAATTTGGTATTTGGCCATATTAACCACAAGATGCAGAATTTTCTGGCACTGAGAACCTGCTCCAATAAAGGAATCAAAATAAAATTACCAAAAAATAACACTTAGCCTTCACAATATTTCTTAAGAAAATGCTTAGAGAATATCCAATTTATCTGGACACCTCTGAAACTGAAGCAACTCAGGTCTATGGGAGACAACTGAGACCCCAAACACCCAATTCAGAAGAACAGTGGCCTGGTGCAGCTTCTCACTGTGTGTTCACTTCATCCAGGCACACACACCCCAGATTCAAGAGTCCGAAACTCAGAACTTGCTACCCGTATGCATGGAAGTTTCTGTGTCTGCTGAACAGCACAGTGCCGGGCCCAGAGGGAACGCACCCAAATGCAATTCCCAAGTCGCCACTTATTCTGCGCGCATTTTCAGACAAGTTACTTAAACCTCTGTTTCCCTTTCTTTAGCTATAAAATAGAGACAGTAACAGCTACCTCACAGGGGAAGGTATGGAGGGCAAATGAAATAATGCATAGAGAAAGCACATAGTAGCAAAGATGAGCTATCACTAGCTCTGTTGTCTGCTCATGGCACACCACAACCCAATGGTTGTCCCTTGCTCCGCGGCTCTTCCTGTCACCTGGAGGAGCTCTAATGCCAATCACTTTCAGCAACTGCTGACAGCTGTTCTTCCTATGGAAGCCAGGTTTCTCCCCATAACTACCGCGTGACCCCCACACCACATTAGCCACAGCTGTTGACATTCAAATCCCCAGGATGCCGTGCTCCAGCCTGGTGCTGAGCAAACTGCAAGATTGACAAGGATTGTGCCCAGGAGGTTTGGGGTTGGGGTGAGGGGCTGCAGAGTCTATCAAGAAACATAACAAGCCAAAAAAGTAAGATTTTGTATGGTAACAGAAAAAAGTCTCTATCTTGACTGTGGTGAGTTATACATCTCTACACATGGGGCAAACGAGCATAAAACTAAATACACACACTAATGGGGATTTGTAAAACTGTGAAATCTAGAAAGATCTCTGGATTATACCAATGGCAAATTCTGACTCTGTTATCGTACCTAACTAAAAGTCACACGAACTGTTGTTGTAATACGATTGGGGGCA
The DNA here is from genome assembly GCA_004024925.1 of Scalopus aquaticus. NCBI lineage: Eukaryota > Metazoa > Chordata > Mammalia > Eulipotyphla > Talpidae > Scalopus > Scalopus aquaticus. The sequence continues at coordinate 13,419 of PVIJ01009508.1, read as the reverse complement.
AAGGGGATAAATGACACACAGAACTTTTGTGTATTTTTTTTTTGCAATTTCCAGTGAAACATTAATTATTCCCAAATAAAACATTACAACAACAAAAAATGGAGCTTCTAGGTTCCTTTTAAACGTGATTCCACAAAGAACATCTCCAGCGACAGTGTAATGGTGCTAAGTATGATGTCTAGAGTCAGACAGACAGGAGTCTCAATGTCATCTCTGCTAGTGATTTTGGACAAAGTATTTAACCTTTCTGAGTCTCAGATGTCTTATCTATGAAACAGGGAGGAATATCTATCTCATGTTACTCTGACAACCGCAGGGGTTTAAGAACAGCACTATTAATGAGACCAAGAACTGTTCAACCTTAAACTCCAGGGGGCAAGGGAGTCGTGATAAAAAAAACCCAGTAATTTTAATTAAATAAAGTGAGTCTCTGTTGTTAGACTTTGGGTTTTCACCAGTATGAGGAGGAAGCCCAATTTTTGGAATAAAAATGATGGGATGAGAAACCAATTAGTTCCCTTAATCACATCAGGAAAATTCAGGAACTACGTTGATATGAGCACACTGAGAGTCTAGAATTTTTGGCACTTCCTTCGTTTTTATCTCTTCTTATTCTCATTTTCTCAAATTGGAAAAAGACTAGCAACACTCCTCTTTGAGAGCAATTAGGAAGAAGAAAGTTGGTTCTCTCTCTCACTCCCCACTCTACCCAAACATTCGTGTATGTATGTGTATGTGTATATGTATGTGTGCCTATGTACCTGTGTGTGTATATACACACACACACATATACACAATCTTGCATAACCAGAGCAATTATCAAAATCTGAAATCTTAACATTGATTCAACACTATTATCAAATCCACAGTATGTATTAAGTAGTAATCAGTTGTCTTAATAATGCCTTTTTCAGCAAAACCTGCCACAAAGGAACCCCAAAAAGAAAGAGGAGAGCTGAAGAGAATACCCTTCCTCCAGGCCCGTTATCAGACAGGCTGAGGGGGTGAAGTTGACTCTCAAGGGGTGCAGTGAGCAAGAATGACCTGAAAGAGGGAAAATTAGGCTAGGATGCTGCAAAGTTTAAGTTGTAGGCCTGGGTAACAAAACACATGTAAGCCCACAGGATCTAGAACATTCCAACCCACACCCAGATCCCAACTTCAACATGCACAAAGCTGTATCACCTTGGAGAAGTGATTTGACCCTTAGGCTTCAGTTTTCTAATCTATAAACTAGGGATAAAAACACTATCTCAACCTGGGGATTAAACATATAATTCATTTAAGACTCTTAATACCAAACCTGGAACCCAGTAACTAAAATTAGCTATTACTAACTGTATTATTATCACCAGGGTACAGTCTTTACCCCCAAGGTTATACTTCAGGCCCCTGAAATTCACAACTGCAGCCCCAAAGCCCCATCTCTGTTCAAGATGACATAATGCCAGCAGCCCACGGGCCAGGCTGAACAGTTCTCTCTTCCTGACCACACTGCCCTGATCTGTGGGTTCGCTCCACCAAACTATAGCGACCAAATTCCACAAACAAAAAAGTACACCTAACTCCTCATGTTCTCTCCTCTCTCCCTCTCTCCCCCTCTTTCTCAGATACTCCAAAATCTCTTCTCAATTCAAACTCAGTCCTCTGTTTAATATAAACTTCAATTTCCTATTACTTCCTAAGGGAAATCAGTTTCATGACCTATAGAAATGAAAAGTTGTAAGTAGCTAAAAATCACTCCGTATCCTAAGATGTTTCAGAAGAACAGTACAGAACTGGGATGGAGCCATTCGAAACTTTACCTGTAACTTCAGAGATGAATTCTTGGGACCAGTCTGTCTCATTATAATCCTGAGTTACGTCCACAGCATCGCCAGCTGCAAGAAACTCCTGGGCCCAGTTCTCAGACAAGGCCAAGTCTGCCACACCAGGGGCTTAAGAGAGAGAGAGAACTAAGAAAGACAAGAACTACATTTCATTCTATCCCACCTAAGGTGCCCAAGAACCCATGAAAACAGTTTCCTTTGTGTCCCCTGCATTTCAGTTCCCCAAAGCCAGCATCATCCATCTGGCCCTAGCTGTACAGAAAACAGTCATCTGCACCCCCACCGGACCCACCTCTCTGGGGTGCCTGGCGGAAGTTTGACTGTTCAATCTCCTGCATCTCTGCCAAGAGATCATCCATCTTGAAGGTCTGAGGGGCACGGGACACAAGCGGTGCATTCTGGTCGTGGAGGAATTCGGCCACCAACTGTCAGAAGAGAAATGGCAAAATGAACCCAGCAAGAGACAAGACCCATTAGAGGGGAAATACTAATGTCAACTACAAGGAAAGGGAAACAGAAACTACATATTTGGAAGCACTGCAAGAGGACATTTTAAAACAACAATCTGAAGAGCTCTGACAACTCTCATTTGGTCAGGAAAAGTCCAACAATTGCAATACGGGTTAATCAAGTTTAAAATAAAAACACGATGGGCCAGAGGAAAAAGCAACCGAAGAGATCCGTATATTTACCTCATCTTCAGAGGCGACCCCCAAAGGCTTAGAGACCTAAGACAGAAAAGGAAGGCAGGCAGTGTGGCTCAGTGCGGAAGACCATAGATAATACAACTCAGCCAAACAGGATTTAAAGTTTCAGCTCCACCATTTACATGACCTTGGGCAAGTCACAAAACTTCCCTGAGCCTTAGTGCCTTCATCTATAAAATGGCCCCCTCCATCTACATAAAGATGTGCAGTACTTAGCAGTTTAGTAAACACTCATTAGGCGGTAACTGCTATTATTTTTGCAGCAACACCGAGAAGACAGTTATCCCGAAGTGTCCATCTAGACCCTCCACCCCAGGCTTTTGCCACTTCAAGGGCACTTACCGCCTCCGCGGCTGGGGTTCCCGGAGGCCAGGGGCCTGGCCTCAACCCCTCTTGTCGAAGGGCCTTGTCCTGCGTGAAGTGCCCGGCCAGCTTCATGAGCGGATTGGCACCCCCGCATTCGGCCTCCACCAGCTCCCGCATTGCCATGGTGACCGCCAGCTCTCTGATGGGCAAAGGTTTGGAACTGAGGTCCCGGGGCCAGACCCTTCCTCTCCCCAGCCACAAGTCCGCCTGCACCTGCGGGAGGCGGCACACGGCTGTCCCAGGTTAGCGAGCCACAGGCGCCCTCCACTTCTGCTCCGATTCCGAGAGGGGTCCGGCGCCCCGCTGCCGCGCCCCGCTCCCCCGACCCCCTGCAAAGGCGGCCGCTCTCAGCCTGGGCCTCCCGCGGCCTCCACGACTGCGGTCTCGGGTGGCGGGTCAGGCCGGCAGCCGACCCCACGGAAGGGCCTGGACCCCTGGGGAACAACTCCGCAAGGGCTGAAGCGGGGCAAGGGCCGAGCGAGGGAGAGCGGGGCGGCCCCAGCCCGTCGGCCCAGACCCCACCGCCCCGTCGCCGGGCGTGCATCGTCGGGGCTCAGTCCCTCCCGTAAGTCACCTGAGCCCCTCCCGCTCGGCCAGCCCCGGCCCGTCCCCCGCGCTCCCGACCACCCTTTCTCCCCGCCCCCGGGACTCGCGAGGACACGGCAAGGGCGGGGGGAGTCTGGGATCGTGTCCCCGCGGCCCCCGGAGCCTGCGCTCACCGCCGCGCGCCGCGCCGCACGACCCGCCGGGGCACCAGGACCAGCCGGGAAGGGGACGGGAGGGGGCGGGGGAGGGGAGGGGCGGGGCGGGAGTCGGGGGCGGGGCTCCGGCTTAAAGGGGCCGTGACCGCCGCGCGGCGGTTGCATACTGGAGAAAGCTGTTTGAAAGACTGGGCCTTAAGACGGCGACGCAGCGAGCCGGAAGGAGCTGCGACCTTATTAAAGGGGAAGAGCCGTCTTAAAGGGGAAGTCTCGGAGCGTTGACTCTGGGGCTACTCCAAAGGATGGCGGACGCTAGGAATTGTTATATGGAAAGCTCGGAGAAGAATGGCGCGAGGAGAGGCTTCCTGAGCTTCGGGGGAAAGCCCGGGGTACGAGATCTTGGGCTCAGCTAATCCTGCCTCTTCCCGGCGGGCGCCTTGTGACCCAAGGGGATTCTATGCCCTTCCTGGACCTCAGTTTCTCCCCTAAAATAGGACTGACAAATCTTCCTAAACGCCCAGGCAGGTAAGAAAAAGACCCCAACACGTTCGGGGGTCAAATCCGCGGCCTTCGCCAGCCTTCCGACCTTCCCCCTTCCAAATTGCCCCAGCCGGACGGCGTCACCGTCTCCATGGAGACAGAGGCCTGCCCCCAATCTCTTCGCCACCTCTGCGCAATCGGGGAAACATTGGATGATGACAAATTCCGGAGACTAAAATAAAGTCCAACGCATCGTGAGACCTCAAGCTGGTTCTATACGGGGAAGGTACAAGTGAGTCACTCCCCTCTCGTCTTCCTCCCTCTGCAGTGACCAAGGTCACCATGCTGGGCGGCCTTATCCCTGCTGCTCCAGACTAAGAACGCAGAGACATGCTGCAAGAAACGATACTGACTCACGGAATAAGCCTCCGGCGCTACCATCTGCCAGAGAATTGGCTCTGGTGTGAAGCCTCAAGGTCACTGCTAAACAAAACCTGACTTCTCACCTGGCTGTGAGACCAAGGGACCTTTGGTGTCATGAAGATGGGCAGGAGTGCCGGTAGTTGCTAAGAGGTGGGCGAGGAGGGGTTAGTGCCAAAAGGAGCGATGTGTCATCCCATCCCAGGATGCAGGAGAGGAGGAAGGTAGACAGCAGGTGGCGCCCTGGCCCAAGCTAGTTCCCTGGCTGTCGTGCAATTCAAAGGTTGAGGCCCAGGACCCTGAGGGACTGGACTCAATAAACTCATCCCTGGGAAGGTAGAGCAGCCACTCTGTCATTTCAGAGAGACAGAACAGCAGGCGGACATGAAGATTCCGCACATGTTCTTTTCCTTACCTTTTCACTGTCTTGCAGAGGCCCTGGCCCTATATCCACTTTCCCCCTGAAGTACAAAAATCCCAATCTTTGCATGTTCACTGTTTTCAGACTGCCACTGTCATAGGAATATTTCTTACCTAATAAGTTAAACCATACCAAAGGGAAAAAGATGCCTGGAAAGTGCGGACTTTAAACAAGGGGACCCCTGGAGAGAACAGTGTTTAACTGAAAGCCTGGACTATGGTAGAATTTCCAAAAATCGGGCCTCCCTAGTGGCGCAGCAGTTAAACACTGCACTGTGGAGCTGTTGGCAGCGCAAGATGCGAGTTCGACGCCCGGCCGGGGAGAGTCCCACATGGTGCGGCAGACCTCTCCTGCCTCGCCCGCTGCTCCCCTCAGCAGTGTATTTCTGATCTGCCTGTTCTGCTCCCCGCTCTGTCTCTGGTGAACCCTCTCACCGCCCCACGCCTCTGGCCTGTACCCCAGCTTGTATGTATAAATAAATAAATCTTTAAAAAAAAAAAAAAAAAAAGAATTTCCAAAAATCGAAGCAACGGGACTTTTCCCAGAGCTGCCCCAACTGTCCCACATGCATAACCTTCTGTTCTGCTGGGAATTTAAAACTGATTCGCAGTTATTCCCTATGTGCCCAGCCTGTGGGAGAAAGGTAATAATAATAGCTCATGTTTAGCAAATGCTTCCTAAAATCCAGGCATTGTGCTAAACACTTTATGTGCTTTAGTGCCCTTAGTCTTTATAATATCCCTGTAAAATAGGTATTACTAACCCCACTGTACAGGTAAGAGTTATCCATAATAACTAAAAAATCAATCCAGACAGAACTCCAAATACCTACCTGTTATACAGCATTTTCTCCCAGTATTAGAGAAGCCTTGCTTGTAAGTGCTGGAAGGCTTTGGTCTCCTAGGCCATAGAATTCTTCACCATTTTCTGACCCACAAGTCCAAGCCAGCCTCTGGGGCTAAGAAGGGGCTAATAGAGTTACTTGGGGATTTAATGGATTGAAGTTCTTGATTTAAAATCCTAGATTTTGTTAACCCAGATTCAACTTTATTTATTCTATTCACAAGTTATTATAAAATAAACTCACCATTTTCACTTATTCTTTCATGAATATTTGATTAATTCAAGTTCAATGGGTTCAATTTCTCCAAGTTTTAGACACTTAAACTGGATGTATTATATGTCAATCACTGTTCTTAGCATATCTCAAATACTGATTTATTTAACCTTCATAATAACTTAATAACTACTATTATCTTCATTTTACAGATGAGAAAACGCAGTCTCAGAGAAGTTAAGTAACTTACCCAAATTGATACTAATAAACAGCAAAGCTGTGCTTTGAGCCTACCCCAGCATCATAAAACTTTGACCTGCTCTGTTTCAGACCTGGGCCACTTCTCCCCTCCTTGGGCCACCCGGAGGCACCATATTGATGCTAAACTTAGTGCAGGGACACCCCATCAGCATAGCACACTACAGCCCAAAACTCCTGGGCTCAGGTGATCCCCCTGCTTTAGCCTCCCGAGTAGCTGGGCTCACAAGTGTGTGTCCCCACACCTGCATAGAACTTTATCTGTAAAGAACCAAAGTAAATATTACTGTCTTTTTCAGACCATACAATCTCTGTCACAACTACTCAACTTTGCTCCATATTGTGAAAGCCACCACAGACAATACATAAACAAATGAACATATCTATGTGTCAATAAAACTTTTTTTTAATTTATGCATACAAGAACTGGGGTGTAGCCCGGAGGTGGGGGGCTGGGCGGTGAGAGGATTTACCACAAAGTGGGGAGCAGAACAGGCAGATCTACTGAGATACACTGCTAAGGGGAGCAGCGGGGGGCGGAGACAGGAGAGGTCTGCTGCGCCATGTGGGATGTGGGTTGGCTCCCTGAGCTGGGATAGAACTCATGTCGCAATGGCTGGGTATAGCTTGATAGCGCTGAGACTCCTGTGTCACCAGGGAGGCCCCAATAAAACTTTTTATGGACACTGAAATTTGAATCTTATATCACTTTAACATGTCACAAAAAACTATTCTTCTTTTGATTTTTTTTTCAACTATTTGCAAATGTTAAAACCATTCTTAACTTGCTGACTATGCAAAAACAGGAAGCAGGCCATTCATAGCTGACCCTTGTCCTAAACAGTCTGGTTCAGAGTTCATGCTCTTAAGTATTATGCTTTACTTTCCCTTTTTAAAAATAAGTGCAGCATTGTAAGCCAATGTTACCTCAATAAAATTTTTTTCTTAACTAGCAAGACAAAAAATAATTTAAAAATAAATTGACTTAAATAATTTTAAACTACATGTCATTTAATATTTATATTTTAAAGCATTTGAAGTGCCTCACAAACAACCGTGTCAGGCAAAATCTTTCTAATATTTAATTCAGTTCTGTAAATCTAATAAATCAAACTTACCAACTTTTAGCAAATTTGTGTAGGCCTCCTAAAATCTCAAATCTAAAACATTACTTCCTAAATTGAAGACTGATATATCAGATTCTCTCAAACTTCAAACATGTAAGTCGTGAAGCCACTTTACACACCTCTGAAAAGCAAATTTTGGCCTAGGTAGGTCAAGATTACTGGGTTAAATTTGGAAGCACAGTACAGATGAAGGTCAGAGATTTGAGACCAAGACACAAGACTTGGGAGCTGCCTATTCCCAAGACAATGCTGTTTGAATCACAAGTGAACACTAACAACCCTTTTTAAAAGATGAGTTCTCGGGCCTCCCTGGTGACAAGCAGCGGTTAAGCACTGCACTGTGGAGCTATTGGCAGCGGTGACCAGAGTTCAACGGTCGCCTGGCCAAGGAGATTCCCACATGGCGCGGCAGACCTCTCCTGTCTCAACCGCTGCTCCCCTCAAGCAGTGTATTTCTGTCGATCTGTCTGTTCTGCTCCCCGCTCTGTCTCTGGTGGATACTCTCGCTGCCCTGCGTCTCTGGCCTGTACCCCAGCTTGTATGCATAAATAAATAAATCTTAAAAAAAAAAGATGAGTTCTCTCTACTATGCCTTAGATTTGTAAGGCCAGTTCCTCTGACGAATAGTTTTACCCAATTCACAAGTTAGAATTTTACCTAGCTTCTATTGTCTCACTTAGATGCAGTTTCTTTCTTTCACAACCGGACTTGAATAAACAAATTACTTTGTTAAGGGCTGAATTCTATATTCCTTTTTGTTGGGGAAAAGGAAAAGGGGAACCATCTCATCTGATTTGATTCTTTTGTTTTTTAATGACATAGTTACATCGCATTGTAATTTCATGCTCTGGAAGTTGCCAATCAAGGTGCAGTCTTAACACATGCTCCTTTGAAAGGGTTTGTTCATATTTCCATCTCCGTTCAGCCCCCGTAGCCATCATTGGATACATGGCATCGGAAAAGAGCTGTATGTCATGAGATGTGGCAATCTTGGCTTATCTAAATAGACCCAAACAAATCTCAATTGTTTTCAAAGTGTTCAGAGTCATATGTAAATATACCCTAGTAGACCCAGCACTACTAACCTAGATCTGGGCACAAAATTTCTAACTCCGTATTATTGGGATATGTTAACCCTATAATATTAGTTTTCTATTGCTGCTTTAACGAATGATCACAAACATGTAGATTAAAACAACACAATTTCTTTTTTTACAGTTCTATAGGCACAGGTCTGAAATGGGTCTTACCAGGCTGAAATCTAGGTGTCTTCAGAGACCGATTTCTTCCAGAGGCTCTAGAGGGAAGTGTTTCCTTTTCTTTCCAGATTCTGTACCCAGCATTGTTGGGTCAAGTTCTTACACCGCCATCCCACTGGTCCTCACCTATCTGCCTCCCTCTTCCAATTATAAAGACCTCTGTACATTTGGATGTACATTTGGATGACACAGAATAATCTATTTTAAGGTCAGCTGATCAGCAACTTTAGTTCTCCTTCGCCTACAATAGTCACAGGTTCTAGAGATCATAATATGGACCTTTGGGGGACATATTATTCCATCCCACACCCAATGAAGGCTGCCTTTAGGAATGAAGAGAAAATCAAGACATTCTCGATGATGTAAAACTAAGAATCCAGCAGACCTGCCATAAATGAATGGCCAGCTGACATTTCCTGAGCAGGAAGGAAGAATAAAATAAAAAACCTTGGAACATCATGAAAGTAGGAAGAATACACTAATCAAAAATATGGGTAAATTCAGTAGATTTTAGTTTTCCGAAATATGATGGTTGAAGCAAAATATATAAGTACTGTTTGTTCTCTGGGACAGACATTAGCCAAAAGCATGAAACCTGACTTTAACTCCCAGATGTCCCTGTTAGGTAGATTCACCACCTATGAGTTGCAATAACTTGGGCCTGACACTTGGCTTTCTCTTTCACAACCAGAGGGGATAGGACTCACCAGATCTCTGAAAGGTCTCCATCTCCAACTCCTGATGATGTGGATTTTGTAGGTGATGGGTTTGGAGAGCAGGATCCTTGGGTTCACTCTGGGAAAGTTTCCCCAGAGCTCCCCTTCAGCAGCACGCGGCGAGTTTCTCCACAAGACAGAAACGTTAGTTATACTTAAAAGAACAGGTTTATTAGGGAAAGGGACAGGGAAGTGAAGGACACTTGTATAGACACAAGCAGGCAGGAAGAGTTGCCCCAAAAAGGACACATTTGCTAAGAGAGAGGTGCTAAGAGACAGGTCTGCGTGGTTGCAGGCAGGAAGCCAGACTTGATGAGAGCTGCCTCTGCTGACAGAGGTCAGCAAAGAGAAGACCCAGCAGGTACAGGTCGCGGGCAGGCAGGCAGGCCACTGCCCTGCAAAAGGACAGAGTTGGTGGAAAGGACACCTGCATAGTCACAGGCGGGCAGGACAGCTGCTGCCCCGGGACTGCCCTGAGAGAGCCTCCTCCAGTCGGGAGGGGTCATCCTTATGGATGGCTTGTCCGAACAACCAACCAGAACCCGAAAGGGAACTGGAGATTCCACAAGGGGCTCGATCTCCACATCTTCACCTTTCACTCAGCCTTAGGCGCTGGCCTGAGGAGTCCCAGTTATCGCTGAGTAATGGCCACGGCGATCCCTTCCACGCCCCCTCCCTGTGTGAGTCAGGTTCCAGTCTTGTGATGCCTTTTTAATATCTGTCTCCTCCATCACTATGACGTTAAGCTGTGGTTCACTTACCCAGTAGTGAGGCCCTGCCAGTCTTATTTTGACTCATTAACTCAGCAGGTATGTTCTGAGCACAAGGCCTTCTGCTAGTTCCCAATTCCTTATAACACCATTTCTAGACATTTACCCTGATACCTACATTACCTTTAAATCCTGTCCACCTCACCCCCACCACACACACATATATTTCCTGCCTCCAGGAGCACCCTAAACAGGCTGAGACCTTTGAGACCTCCAAAATATCGATGGATTCTAAAATGTATTACTTCAAGAAAATAAGAAGACAAGACTGGAAGAAAATATTTGCAAACACGTATCTAGTAAAAGATTGGTAATATACACCGAACTCTTAAGCCTCAATAATGAGAAAATAAACCACCTAATTTTTTGAATTGTTATAATTTTTATTTCTTTCTAAGATTTATTTGTTTATGCATACAAGAGCTGGGGTATAAATCTGAGGTGTGGGTTGGTGAGAGAATTTGCCAGAGACAGAGTGGGGAGCAGAACAAGCAGATCGACTGAAGTACACTGCTGAGAGAGAAGCGGGGAGAGAGGAGAGGTCTGCTGCGCCATGTGGGTCAGCTCCATGGCTGGGGATTGAACTCATGCTGCAATGGCTGCCGGTAGTTTGATAGTGCTGAGACTTAACCCACTGTGCCACCAGGGAGGCCCACAAACAACCCAGTTTTAAAGTGGGCAAAAGATCTGAACTGACCCCCTCACCAAAGAATATGTGCAGATGGCAATTAAGCATATGAAAAGATGCTCAATGGCATGTTGTTAGGAAAATGCAAATTAATTAAAACAATGAGACTCCACTACACATCTATTAGAAGGGCCAAAATCCAAAGTTCTGAGTATGGAATGCTGGCGAGGTGGAGCGACAGGAACTCTCATTCACGGCTGGTGGGGATGCAAAATGGTGCAGCTGTTTAGGAAGACATTTTGGAAGTGCCTTTCAAAACTAGACATACTCTTATCACACAATTCAGCAATCATGCTCCTTAGACTTACAAACAAGATGGTTTTGGTACAAGACAGATTGACGGATTTACTCAAAGGGGCTGAAAGCTTGTCCACACAAAACCCTGCCTATGACTGTTTATAGCACCTTTAGTCATAACTGTCAAAACTTGGAAGCAATCAAGATGTCCTTCAGTCACAGGTGAATGGATCAACTATGATTCATTCATACAGTGAAATGCTTTTTAAGTGATTTAAAAAATGGGCTAAAAAATAGAAAGAAGCTGTCAAGTCATGAAAAGAAATGGAGGGAACTTCAAATGCTTATTGCTAAGCATTATTGCCATGATTTCAATTATGTAATACCTTTTTAATTATGAGACTACTTCACATAACTCTTTTGTCACAGGCTGTTTCCCTGGGAAACAGATTGTACCATGGGAATTTGCAAACGCAAAGTTTATTGGGGCATGCCCTCAGGATCAGCATCTTCTGGACAGTCAAGAAAACAAGACTGGGCAGAGACATTGAACTTCGAATTCAATTTCATATATGAATTCAAAAAGAACTTTTACCCATAAGGGAAGTGGTCTACATACTCCTTCTCTCCTCCCCAAAGAATACACAGATAAATATATCCCTTACCTCTTAATAAGGTTTTGGAAACAATTCAATAAGTAAAACATCAATTTTATTTCTATCCACAAGCAAAATGCAAAATCTATAGTAAAACATTAAGGCAACATATGCAGCAACAAAAAATATAAAATTCTAGGATTAATTCCATTAGAGAAATTGTGGAGAAAATTAAAACTTGATTACAGGGCTCTAAATAAGTAAAGAGAGTATTCTTACATCAGAAATTCCCCCAAATTGATCATTTACCCTCAATGAGCATTTTTGATTTATTAAACAGATTGAGTCTAAAATTCACCTGCTAGAGCCAGGAGCCAATAGTGTTTAGATGAGTCATAAGGAAAAGCAAGGAGAGTGCAGTTGCTTTACCAGATACCAAGATTTACAAACAAGATGGGATTTGGTGCACGGCAGATTGACGTATTGATAAACAGAGAATTTACTGAACAGAAATTGGTCTGTCATTATGTGGTTAAGTTGTTCATGACCAAACTTACATCCCTTCTCACATAGAGAAACCCTTTAGCTGACACGCCTGCTGGTATATAGGCGCACGCCTGTCCACAGCAGCATTGCTTGTAATGTTCCCAAATTGGAAACCAAAACATTGAGCTCTGCTGCCATCACAGCAAAGGTTGTGGGGAGGAGGCAGGGTTCAGATAACTTGCCTCTTTCCATCACAGGCCACTCCATGAGAAGTCAGGTGGAGAAGACTACACCCCACGCAGAAATCCTGGCTGCGACTTGGGCGTGGCCCTTGGGAAGGGGATGAGTGTATTTTCTGTATGAAAAGAAGGAGCAAATGGAATATTGCACCAAAAACTCCAGAAGGATGGATGGGTTGTAGAGACTGCCAGCTCCTGACTTCATCCCTCCCCATTGTGGACACACAACTGAACTACATTTTCCAGCCTCCTGAGTTGTTACAGTGCCAAATACCCCGACCTTAGAGCTAATGCGACCTGAGCAGAATGATGAACCCTGCTTCCAGGCCTGGCCTGTGAAATCCCCCACATGCCATCCTGGGACTCTCTTTCCAGCTTGGTTCAGTCAGTCATGTACTTAGAAATCCTGTGTTGAAAATAACAGAACCACCAAATAGAACCACCAGGATTAGATGGACCTCTAATTCAAAAATGATTATTCCCAAGCCCACTAACATTCCTTGAATCGAGGACAATACATTATACAATCCAGAACCACATTTCCTCAGGTCAGTAGCCCCCTATCTTAAACTCTTCAGGCCAGGTGTGCTGCAGTATTCAGAACTGCAGGGAGTTTAAGAAGGCAATGCAGTATACCTGGTATACAGCACTATACGTGAATTACATGCCCTTTTCTCCAGTCAGGTTTGGAGCAGCACCCTAGAATCAAGCACACTTAATACTTCTGCAAAATATATGAATATTCACTCTGAGATGAATTCTCTCAGTAATCTCACCTTTTCATGGCAGTTTTTGCCACTAAATAAATTTTGTCATCAGACTTATTACAAACACTTTGTGGAATTCAGAATTTCAGGTAAGAGGCTGTGGAACTGTGCAAAGACCATAGTAGAGACTTAGAAGTAGCCAGAGAGAAAGAGTAGTGGAGGCAATATTGGTTTCGGTGTCAGGTTATGCCAGTGACTGTGGACCGCCCTTGAGGTGATTGTCCAATCAAGAGGTGGGTGTGGCTGAATGCTCGTGTTCCATTGGCTAAGGCTGAGCCATTTGGCTACGTGAATG